>VWZU01007622.1:2626585-2640394 GCA_013397095.1 Sterrhoptilus dennistouni | reverse complement strand
TTTTTTTTAACCGCAATGAATTAAAAATATAAATGAGAAATTTAGCTGCAGTGTGGAAATCGATGAGCTGTTCAAGAGGAGGCTGCAGGATTTGTTTCCTTGACCTCAGAGTTGCCTTTGGTAATCCATTTGAATGGGGTTCCTGTGTAATGGCAGGAGACAATTGGAAATGCCACAGTTTATTATACACATGAATTAAACAGACAATGCTTAATTTTGAAGTTCTTTTTTCAGAATTGTGTTCTGTTTGACTGAAAAACTGCAACTCTGCTTTTCACTGAGTGAAATCACTGAAGACTGTGACAAGACAAGCCTAATTTATTTTCTTTCTCTTCCATCCACCCCCAACACTTTTTTTTCCCTGTTTAATTTTAAATGCATTGATTATTCTCTATTAGGCTCAGTGAAGGCAGACTAACAACTGCTAACAGAATTCCATAAACAATAAATTAGCTTGTAGATTAAGCTCTCCTGCATCATTTTTTTAAGGCTGTGATAAGACCCACATGGATCTCAGAGTACTAAAGCTACATAAAAGCTATACCCATGCCTAATGTCCAGAAAGAGGCCTGAAATATACTTTTTCTGATGATTTCAGCAGAATGCTGTTGTATTGAGCCTGATGAGATGGAGCTTTTTTCCCACAGCTGCCCTCATAATTTTGTGCTTTGCATTGGTAACTAGAAAGGCATTGATAACACACCAGTGTTTTGGCTACTGCTGAGCAGTGCTGGCACAACATCAGCTCTGTCTCTCAATGTTCTCCACACTCACCAGTAGGCTGGGGGTTGGGTAAGATTTTGTGAGGTGACAAAGCCAGGAAAGCTGACCTGAAACAATCAAAGGGTTATTCCAGACCATAGAGTGTCTGCTCAGAAATAAAATCTAAGAGAAGAGAGGAGGAAGGGAAGACATTCATTATTTATGATGTTTATCTTCCAGAGCAACCACTGTGTGTGCTGAAACCTTGCTTCCTGGGAAGTGGCTGGACTTCGTGTGCTGATGGAAAATAGATAAAGAAGTTGTTGGTTTTTCTCTGCTCCCATATGCATGAATTTTGTGGGGTTTTTTTCCTTTATTAAATCACTTTGATTCGCAAGGAGTTTTTCTATGTTATTTTCTCCCTGTCTTGATGAAGAAGGGCTGTGGTAGAACAGCTTGGTGGACACCTGGCATCTAGCCAAAGTCCACCTACCTCAACTGCTTGGAGATCAAATGCTTCCTAAAATGGCCAGAAACTTATAATATGGTAAGATACTTCAGGAGTGGGGTGTCCTGACCTTTATCTGTGGAAAAATCAGTACAATCTGACAGACTAATCTGCAATGAGCCTGTTCCTGCTTTATCACAGTCATAGGAGCAGAGTCTACTTCATGTTCAAGAGACTGCCAGTCCAGCTGCTTGCTTAGAGCATGGTCAGGCCGGGCTGCTCAAAGCTTTGTTCAGTCAGGATTTAAAAATACCAGAGGACAAAGAGAGCACAGCCTCTCTGGGTAGCACACTTTGCTACCTTCATGGAGAAACAACTTTCTTACTACCATTTATATCCATTGTCTCTTTATCCTGTCAAGAATGGTTGTAAAGAGCCTGGTTTTGTCTTATAAAAAACCTAATGCACTGAGAAGGTGCAGTAAGGTCACCCAGTTTCATGTTCTCTAGAATGAGCCAGTTCTGGTCCTTTATCCCCTTCTCCCAAGGCAAATGCTCGTCTCTGTGTGTTCCATGCGCTCTCTGTTGAAGCTACTCCAGTTCGCTAATACATTTCTTATCCTGAGGTCAAGGGAACTATTTCTACAACAGTTCAAAGATGATAGAGTGGCCCTGGATGGACTTGCAATTATATGCATTCATTTTAGAATACATATATACATATATATTTAAACATATTTTGTGTATTCCTTTCTTCTGTCTTTCAGAATTAAATCTTTAGAGAGACACTATAACTAGAATGATAGCTTGCTGTAGTACTTAAAAAAAAATGGTTTTCCTTTTTGCTGTTCTTCCTTTATTTTAAGAAGGTCTTTAGCTTCAGAACTGTTGCTTGGTATCTTCTAACATGAAGCCAAGAATTGCATGAAATCTGAGCAAGAGCCTCTACAAGTAATTGAATTCTAAACAATAATGTATGTTGACAATTAAATTAAATATGTTTTATATTTAATTTAATATATTTTAACTATCTGTTCTGACACTAAGTGTATGTCTAAATACTGCTGCACACTAGCTTGCAAAGATATTGGAGTTGACCATGAATGAATTGTGATTCAACTAACTCACTTATCAATTAAATACCAATGTGGTATTGAAAACTATTCAATACTGGGAGAATCAGGGATTTTACCGGCTTCAAGCTTGTTTTTAAATTCGTATTTTGACAGGGCTCCTGTTGTCCTTAATGGCAGGCAAAAAGAAAATGTCAAAGTAGCCACATAATATGTATATAATTTAATAGACAATGCCCAGTTTTGTAGAAAGCCTGGTAAAATGGCATTGTATGGTTCGAAAAACTGCAACTCTGCTTTTAAATAAATAAATTTCAATGATAATTTTGGTTACTGAAAGCATAATAAGCAAGCTGGGACTGCTCATTTAGACTCAGAAAAACAAAAGTAAATGTAATTTTGACAATGGACATTACTGGGATTTTTAATTATTATAAAGTTCTACATACATTAGTTTTCTCCAAATCAGGAAAATAATCAAAATAATTGCTAAAGAAAAGTGTAATAAACCATGAGCAATAGAATGAGAAGAAGAGTTGGAAGTCATAGATATGTGGAGTATATCCATTATAACCTAAGTCCCTGCATGACATCAGCTAGAACTTGGATTGGGATGGATACGTTGAACAAGTCTCAGAAGATGAAATTGATATTTTGATCTAAACAAGCAGTGTGTGGCCTTTGTAGTTCTTTGGTCTTGGGACATTAAATAATGAAACAACACCAGAAGAGTGCCACAATATATAGGAAAACAAATTCTAAGAAAAAGTTGGAGCTTCTAAAGAAAACAGTTAAATCACAGGGGAAGTCTTCAGAGAACCTCCGAACAAGACATTTGCATTAAAAAAATAATCTAAGAATACTTGTTTGAACAAGAAAATTCAGTCAACATCTAAGGGCTTCTGTGGATAAAATGACAGGTTGAAAAAAATAGATTAAAAAAAATATACTTGATGTATTATTCAGAACCTGAAAGATAGAAATTAATTTTAAAATAACATACTGTTTTTAAAATAAATTATGTCATTGAACTTTAATGTGGGCAAAAGTACATGAAGACAAGCTGTACAAAGGCTTCTGAAATCTCAAAAGTCAAAGCAAATTTTAATTCATTGCCTCTTCTCTAGTGAAGTGAATTTCTCTCAAGATGCCTGGAAATCTATTTAGTACATTTAAGAGATGTCCTTTTAGGATGTTGCTGCATGAGAAATGACATGCTGAGGGACATCATTGTCTTGTTCACTGTTGCCATATGAAGCAGCAGATTAGAAAAATGTCAAATACCCACTGAAAAATGTCAAATATCCACTGAAAAAAATAATAAATGAACACTGGAAGAAATTAATAAATGTGAACTTCTCATTCCATCACATACTACTAACATATCAGCATCATTGATGCCTCTGGATTTTTAATTTCAATGTACTGTTTCTGGAGAAGGGCAAATTTAGCAAAGATGACTACTTCTATGAAAACTGTGAATTAATCAAGGAAAAATCAGAAATAAAAACTCCAGAAATGGAGCACAAAACATTCTTTCAGTACTTGAAGAGATACTAGGAAAAGCAGTATCATGATACCATGCTATAAACAGGTATCATGTCACTGGCGAACACATTTGCCTAGGTCATGGTTTTCTCATTAATAATGACGGAGTAGAATAGGTTCTGTTTATGTAGTGAGTGAAAGCAAAACAAGTGAGAGACTCTAAGTCAGAAATACAATTTAATAAGAAGAAGAAAAATAAAGGGTAAAAATAAAATAAATGCAATAGCACAAAAGACCACTGACAGAGTCAGAATACAACCTGAGCAGGATGGTGGAAGCAGTCCAGATGAGGTGCTCTTCCTGAAGCAGTGATCCTGTAGAAAGGTCTGGTAGCTCTGGTCCTCTGGGAATCCAGTGGGTAAGGGCTCCTTGTACTGTCCCAAATCCCAGTTTATATCCAGGTGAGAATGCTTGGCTCCACCCCCTGGGCAGAGCATCTCACAATGGGATGAGGAGTTGTGAAGTGGGTCCTTGATGGCCCATTAAACAGAGATAACTCCTGGAGGGAGTTACCTGTGAGTCATGGGCAAGGCGTTAATGGGTCATTAACAGAAGACAGCCCAAAGGCAGGGGGCCTGGGAAAACACTGCCCCACCTGGTTCCAACTGCTCATGAAGATTTTGGTAGAATAAATACTTTGCGTACATCCTACACTACAGCCCAGGAGAGTTGAATATATTTTTAAAATCATCTATTAAAAAAATCTCACAATGAAACAGATTCAAGAAATATTTCATTTGTTTTGATTTTCCCTCTTCTTTTATTTTGCTTGGTTAGGAGATTTTTTTGTTTTGTTTTAACTGCAACATGAAGCCAGCTACGTGGTGTACCATTCTCACTTTAGACCTACAAAATAATTATCTATAAGAAATCCCTGCACCATGATAGGTATTAAAAGATAGATAAATAGATGGATGGATGGATAGATAGATAATCTTTGAATTAAAAAAAAAGAAAGGCTCTATGAATTCTTGCACATAGATATTCTCCATTTGTTGTTCCAGTTACAGTATAGCTACTTTTAAAATAAAGTTTGTTTCAAAAGGTTAAATGCAAAAGCAACTTATTTTCATTAATAAGATTGAGTCTGAATGCCACTTAAATCTTTAAAAATGATGTTAATTGGTAGTAATAGGTATTTGGGGATAAAAGATTTTTTTTTCCATTTTTGTTCTGTACTCCATTTTTATACTTAAGCCAAATGAAAAAAAATTTCTTCTCAAAAAGTTTTTCTTACTTGTTCTGCTTTTGAAAAAGTTTGCTCTTTTTCTAATATCCAAAATTACCATTTCTAAGTGTTCAAAAATAGCTTAATCTCAAAAAAGTGTATAAAGCTGCTCCTTTTCTCTGATTACTGAACTCTTACATCTATCATTAATAGAAAAAAAAAGGGAAAGAGAGAACATCCAGCCCTCAGTGCTGATTTACTCTGCAAAACCTCTGTATGCATTTATGGCAACCCCATTATTGCTATTTCATCATGATTAATAATGAATTAATTGTTAAATAATGACTTTACAATGTCAACTAGAATGTTTTAAATACAATCAGACACAATTTAAGCTTCACCAAGGACAATATAGGCTGGATATTAGGAAAAAGTTTTTTTACAGAAAGGGTGATGAAGTACTGGAATGGTTTGCCTGGGGAGGTGGTGAATCCCTGGACATATTTAAAAAAAGACTGGATGTGGTACTCAGTGCCATGGTTTAGTTGAGGTGTTAGGGCAGGGTTGGACTTGTTGATCTTGAAGGTCTCTTTCAACATAGTCATCCTGTGATTCTCTGATTCTGTGATAATTTTACAAAATAAATCTGTGATAGATTTCTGGAATTAAAATTTTTACTCTTCTACAAATATTTTAGCTTTCAAATAATGATGCATTCTTACAGAATGTGAATAAATTTTGGCTATTAAGAACTAAGTATATGCACCATGTGCACCTGTAGAGGTCATGAGTGCATTGGTGTATTTTATTCCATGGCAAATCTGGACATATATTAAAAAAAAAAAAGTTAATCTTCCTTTCTTTGTCCCCTATGCACTAATTGTGCTGCATATATATAATGGATACTAAGGTGCATTGATGGCTTTCACATGGGTGCACTTTACACACAGAACTTATATTCCCCCTCCTCCTATTTCATACCATAATTTCAACTCTGATGAGATAATTCTCTTTTAGTCTTCCCTAGCTGAATTTTCATTGAGGTTTTTTGACCATTTTAATTATATTTTATGTCTTTCCTAGAGTTGGAAATTATTTTATCTTTTTTAAGAAGCAAATTCAAAGCTATAGAGAAAATACTACACCTACTAACTAAAATGTCAATGCCTTTTTACCTAACATTCTCTAAAACAAAGTCAGCAAGATATCGGAAACTTTGTTCAGTGGAAATGTCATTTGAAGCATAATATTTTGAACAAATTTATTTCATCACAAGGCAAGCCATGTAGATCATCAAAAATCATGCATTACTTCTCTCTAAAGATATGATTTTTATATAAAGATATAATTTTTGCTAGCAGAAGAAGGGCTAGTAAGTATTAGGGCAATTTTAACTATCTACATTCACACATGAAGCTAACCCCTCCAACGTCTTTTTGATAGTTTCATTCCATTTATCTAATAAAGCCTTGTTTCAGTGATACTGGTGCGGGAAGTGCTGCTGTTTCACTTGCCTTATGGAGCCAGATCTGGTGGAGAGACCCTTCTCTGCAAGACAAGGTGGCTTCACATACAGTATCTCTGCCTGTTTTAATTACTGATGCTTGAGAAAAAACTCATCTGCTTGAAAACTACTTTACATTGCTCATGATACTGGAGATCTTGTAATAAACATGTTGCCATTTGAATATGGAAATCCTTCTCAGTAAAATCTATCATCTCTTCTCTCTCTCTTCATCATGACCCAAGACCCAAACTGAATCATAATGCTTCAATTGTTGTGGCTAAAATTCCTCTAGTTAAAAAAAGTGGTGTAAGACACTTGTAAACTACACCAGCATAATAGGAATATATTTTTGTGTTTGTGTGACAGAGAATTTAAGGTGGAAGAGTTAAGACAAATATTTAAAAAAAAAAAAAATCTGTAAGTGGGAAATGATTAGCTATTTCCTTGAGACCCTTCTTATTAGGAAACTCTTACATATTACTAAGACTAAAATAATAAGAATAAATAAATAATAAATAATAATAACAATAATAATTAAAAAAACAAAACAAAGGTCAAAACCTAAGCAAGTCCACACTTATAATTTATTTTTGAGTCATTCTGTAATTGCTAGCTGGCAGCTTCTGCTGAAAAATGGATGAATATTCTTTGTCTGTACTCTATTTTTCTATAAAGAAATTGATACCTCTGCAATTATCTGAAGACTTATTCTAGTGTAAAAGTTCACTTGAAACTTAAAGTTCTGCTCCTGCCTTTGGCACCTGGCAGCTTGAAATCTCTCTCATCTCTAAACCCCACTGAGAACTGTGAAGCAGGAATTCCTCAAACCACCTCACTTGAAGAAATCAATCCAGCAAGTGTCACAAGGTGACACATACCTTATGTACTGTGGTCACACTCCAGGGACTGCCAACTCACCTCTGAAAGATCAAAGAGAATTGCGCTTATATGGGTCCTGAAATACAAAAATGCAAACCTTGGTTTTAAATCTTGCATCTAGGTGATTTTCTCCACTTATGAAAGAAAGCCTCCTGTGAGGAAAATTAGCACCACACAATAGCTTTTGTTAAAATGGTATTTCATACAATATTCTATACATAATTTCCAATGATTTATAAGAATATGTATTAAATGTTCACTATTCCAGGATATAGATTCTATTATTTTGCTGAGGCTGTAGGAACTGTAACCCCAGATAGAGTTCTAATTTCCTAAACCACTCTGAAATACTGAATTCTACCATTTGCTAGAGAATAGGAATAATGAAATGAAGGCAAATGCTGTTTAGTTTGATTCAACACCCTTTAGCTTCATTACACAGAATCCTTCAATGTGCTTTAACCTGAAAAATGCTTCATAATAGAGTAAAAATGTTTTCAGGTGAAATTATCATTTTTGGATAGGAAGAAATGAGGCAATAACTGCTTCAAGGTAAAATGAAAATGGACTCATTCAGAGATGAGAATATTTTGGACGTAAAAAACCTCAAAGTGTAGCTTTAGAAATTCCAACCAATACTTAAGAAATCACACATAAATAAGGGCTCTTATTGATTATTTACTCAAATTGTACAATTCCACTGACTAAATGGTATCAAAATGGCTAACTTTTTCTTTTAGATATGGGAGAAAAAAAAAATCCCTTCATGCTCTGAATCGCAGCTGAAAAGATTTCTCTGTGCAGCAAAGATAGAAGCATAGGCTCTATGTGATGAGTTCAACTCAATTACACTATAACTGAGTGAAGTCTGCAATGCAGACAAGACCTGTGTGGGGTATTCAGCAGTTCAAGGACTGAACCATCCAATTTACTGAAGATAATGAAATGTGTCATAATCATTCCCACTGCAAATGCTCATGTAGAGAGGATTTTTCACTGATGACAAACATATGGACTGACAAAGGGAGCAGGTGTGAAATTGACTTAGTTAAAGCAGCACCTCAAATCTAGGCTAACTTCCCTTTGATATGTCAAACTAGTCTCAGTTCTGCCCTAAAAAAAAATCACACAGTGCTTAAGATCACTAATAGTCATCATAATCATGCTTAGTGCTCGCATAGGACTTTATGTTTTCAAAGTATGTACAAATTTGCATTTCTATCTTATTTGTGTGTGGTCTTGGAATTGATGCTCAAGGTGAGCATTGAAATATTTCTCAGTGACAGGGCTTCAGTTATTTATCAATTTTTGAAATGAAAGAGGGGTGATGAGAGGGTAAGAAGGAAAGATTGGTTTCAAATGGGAGCTGACAGTCCTTCCTGTTGTCTATCACCTCAGCTTCATCAAGAGGAGAAATATCTTTTCCTTTTAGAAGTAGATGAGATAGGGACATGGGGTCCTAAATCATCCTCCTCCTAATCCTACCATACATTCTCACAGAGGAGGAGGACAGATAGGGTGGTAAATGCTAGTAACAGTGTTGAACAAGGCACACAGGACAACTTGAACATCAAATATATAAAAAAAAAAATCGCAAACAGGCTAAAAAAAGGACAGAGAAAACTCAAACATTCAAGAACTATGAGGAAAATCAGTTTGCGAGTGGCACAAATAAACTAGTATGTGGTTTTTCTGCTCCTTCCTATGAGATACAGATATCATGCTGAGGATAAAAAAGGGAGAAATAATGGGAATAGGGGGTTTTGCTCTTGCTGAGCTAAAGAAACAGACAGTAGGAAGAAATGCTTGTTAATGGAAACCATTTAACAGTGGCAGATATTAATCTGTCCTATGAGACTATACCCTACCTCATGCTGCTGTAAAATGAAACCTGGCATGTACAGTATAACACATAAGACTTTTTCTATGTTTCCAGATCTTTTATGTCAAATTAAATTGCATCTTTTTAATTGATGAACAAAAAGAAGCATAAAAGGAAAGTGGGAGGAAAAAAAAAAAGAGGAAGGCAGGTGAAATAGTGTAAAATTTTAAAAAATTGAAATACCATGGGATAACAGATAAAGGATAAAAGATGAAAAATAAGAGAAAGGGTAATATAAATTTAAAAATAATCTCAAGATGAGCAAAATTATAGAAAAAATACAAACCTGCAATAGCAAAAGAGTTGGGAAAGTTAGAAACTAAAATTAAAAAGCCGTAATCCTGATCTCTTATTGACAAACATTCAGAAAAAAAGGCAAGAAAGTGAGAAAATAGGATGTGGCATACAATCAATAATATTAGACCATAATTATTTTTATCTACTTCATCAATAATATAGTATATTTGTTTTCAATATAGATCTTCGAAAAGCTTTCCACGTTATAATTTTTTTTACAGGGAATAAAACTGATTTTTATTTTGAACAGTTTTAGTCTCACCAAATCATATTTGACTGCATCTGAATAAAAGAGAGTACTGTGAAAGGTTCACACTTAGAAGTAGTGCTCTTTTTCCCCAAAAGAAGCTCCTAAACACTTCTATACAAAGTAACAGTGATATTGTACACAGGAATGTAATGTGACAAAAATGTCGAGACCCAATCCATTATGATTTTTATTTTTTACTGAATTTTCACTGTGAAAACTCAAATCTGAATTATATTCACTGAGGTATCTAGGTGCAGAACAAATAAATAGAATCAATGTGAAATGATAAAAGATATAAATGCACCTACCTGTGACATCGTATCTGTTTTGGGTTGCTCCAGTGAAACTATTTCTACATTTCTGAAGTGTTTTATGCAGAAGGATGATGAGAGATATCTAGAGGAAATTTATCAATGTTCTTTCCTTATGTCTGCACAGCAGCAAAATATTTCTAGTTTAACCTGTACTGCTCTATATAAAGTTTTTTTCAATACTTGAGTACATTATGCCTTGAAAGAGGATGGAGTATTCACCTCACACTGTGACTGAGACAACTGCTTTGAGTGTGGTAACTCCTTTTGATATGACCTCATTTCCTTATAGTTTTATATTATTAGTAGTATTTCTGCAATTTATTTTTTATTATTAAACTGTCTTTAGGTGAGTTTTCTGACTCACAGCCATGAGGCCTACTCCACTAAGAGATGACCAAGAAGCAGAAAGCCTTGCTTTAAACACAAACAACATGGTTGTAGCTGCATCAGACAGCAGCAACACAAAGAGCTGGTAGATCTTATCATTTATTCAGCGGAGAGGCCCCCATCTGCAAAGACAGTGGGGGCTACCAATACTGCAGCCCACTGTACCTCCAGTGGCTGAGACAGAACTCAGATGAGCCTTCCAAACAGCTAGTTGCCTTTGAAGTGGCACCCCAGAAATGTCCCCCTAGGACGGTTAGATTGAATTGAAATGCTGTTTTAGCTCCCACCTTGCCTGAGGAGGCTGCACTGCTCAGCCACAGAGCATTACCAGGTCTGCCTTTGATCCCTTTTGCACACCGCTTTCACTACACAATGTGCTCCTCTGCTGCTCTCATTGTCATGGTTCTTAGAGAGAATTATGCTGACCTTTCATGTGTTTTTGTAAACTCCTATGGGCAGAAAAATCCCCTTTTGCCTGTACTGTATAGGTGGAACCTGTGTAACAACTGCCTAACATATTGCAACTGAACAAAATGCCAAATGCCTCAGGTCTTTGACATAGAATACAACTGCTAAATATTAATGAAACAAAGAGATAATTATCTCTTCTCTACATGTCAGACTCACACAAAAAATAATAAATAACAAACAACAAAATCCTTCAGATGGTTTGATAGTTTTCAGACATTTAGACGTGCGTTATGAAATGTCATACATCAAATTTACGGTCCATCTTGAACTTATAAATCAAGCAATCTCTGTCAGAAACCCTCCAGTAGAGGTTATTTTAAAAGTTATTAGAAGTAGTTTAAGCAAATGATGTTCAAAAAGTGATTATGTGTTCTATATGACAATGAAATTAATTTAAACAAACCATGTGAACAATTTTTCTGGTTTTTCAAAAAAGCCATAACAGATGATAATTGGATAGTTATTGACAGCTTACCAAAATTAAAAACAAACAAGAAGAAAAGCCAGTTTTGGCCTGACTCCTGAAAGTTTTCTCAGGTGGTAGAAGCAAAGACTTTTAAAAATCTCATTCAATATCAATCTTTGTGTAAAGACGGACATCAATGACTGGGAAAATACAATTACAGGCAACATAGTCGAGATCATATCTTAAGTCTAGGGGAACCTGCAAAAGACAAACCATGTGCTGTTCAGTGCTCTGTTCTCCTTCCCCTTCTCTAAGTTACTCATTGTGATACACATGAGAAGATGCACACAGACTTCGTTCTTAATAACTAATTCAAAATCATGCACTATTCACAAGAACCCTGAATATCTTCACTTATTTAACCTCACTAAAAGGACTTTTGAATTGTATTTCTCCCAAAATGTTAAAGGTATGTGTGAGACAGAGCAGGAGTGGGGGAAGGGAGGTGGGTTGCAGAAGGAAAGAAATGTTCAAAAGTCAGTTTAACCGAGGAAATAATGAGGTAATATGAAAATGCAAGTGCTCTTATGTATCCCTGTGTCTGCATATGACATTCAAAATAGCACTTCTGAGCATAATATTTCAAAATAAAAACATAATAAAGAAGAAAACAATAACATAATAAAGACTCGAGGACCTTGAAATACTGAGTTATCCCAACCACAGAAAAATCAAATCAATTGAAAGCCTTGAGGTAACTTGCATCTCTAATATACTGTATGTGCAAGAAAACACTCTGTCTCTGGAGTTTCTTTCCCCTCTGGAATGATTCTGCTATTGTGATTTATTTGTTTTTCCTAATATTTCTCTAGGCAATGATATCAGTAGTATTTTTTTTTCTTAGATAAGTGAATTCTTTTCAGATTTTACCCCCAGAGGACTTTGAGGAATCACATGAATACATCAAAAAAAGCTGCACTAAAATGTCAAACCCCATTAAAAAAAAACAAAACCAAACTGCAACAACAACAAAAATTTCCTAGACAGATTTCAGTTATATAAATTAGAAAAGTCCAGTTTATATCAGTTGCATCAGCCAAATTCTGCCTTTTTTTTTTTTTTGGTTGGGTTGTGTTTTTTTCTGTTAAGACCTTTTTTTTCTGTTCACTTATGAATTAATCCTAGTAAAATTTTCTAAGATTTTGGTTTTTAGCCTTTTGTAATATCTTATGGAGACAAAGGAATAACATTGGGGGAAGAAATGGGAAATCGGAAATACTCTTTCCACAAAATCAACACCTTTAAATTTTTTTCCAAATTGTACTTGAATATCTATGGTTAGCAGATAAACAAAATGAGCTGAAATTGTTTGAGGCCATCTCAGGACAAAAAGATCAGAATTTTTATACTAAGAAAAATTACTAATGGTCTTCATACCAGAGTTTTTCTTTACTGTCTTGAAGAGAGCTAAAACATGCTGTATGTCAGATAAGGATCTCCTCCACAATAAGTAGCCAGAATCCTCTGCAGAAGCTAAAGAGACTCATGAATGGTGTGGACACATCCATCTAATCAAGAGATTTTAGCTTTAAATTCATTTTTACTTTTTTTAGAAACCCACTAACTATGTTCCCTAAACAAAGCTCAAATCTGAAAGGGTTTTTTTGGGGGAGGATTGTTTGTTTGTTTGGGGTTTTTTTGTCATTGTTTTTGGTTTTTTGGTTGGTTTTTGTTTTTGTTTTTTGGCAGTGTCCTGGTTTAGGGCAATTTGGGAGGAAACCTCCCAATGGGGTTCCTCAGGAGGGCAAACCCAAATGGCCCCGCCCCCCAAGCCGGTCTGGGAAAAGAACTTCCTCGGAGAAAAGTGGAAAAAACTATTTATTTAACAAACAAACTGCCCACAAGCATAAGGAATGAATAATATGAAACAATAAAACCTCTTGCTGGTCCAAAGAGAGATGGCAAAACTGAGAGAAGTCCTTGCTGGGAGTTAGCTCAGCTCTCTCAGCTCTATCAATCCCAGTCCCTTTGGCACCGGAAAATGCTGAGCTCCAGGCCCCGGTGGGCCACAGGGGCAGCTCCTGGTGCTCCTCTGGGTTTTTCAGTCCAGAGCAGATTTAAACAATCCCAAGAAAAAGGAAAAAAAACAGTCCAGGGAGCTTCTTTACCCCAGCTAGCTGGACTAACTAAAAGGAAAAAAAACTCTCTGGCCGCTGTCCGTGCGTTCGATGAACACACAGTCCCAAGGACGAAGAAGAAGAAGATGCAGAGGAGTGAACAGTTTTTCAAAACAAACTGTGTGTTTCTTCTCTCTCTGCTCGCTTCCAGAACCAGTCTTAAAGATACAGAACACACAGCACACACAGAACAGACAATTGGGGATACAGGCATCATAGTCACCCTAGGATGGGGGGGGATTCAATTTTTTTGGTTTATTTCTTTTTTTTTTTTTTTTTTCCTGCAAACGTGTTCTAAAAT
>VWZU01007622.1:2581499-2612418 GCA_013397095.1 Sterrhoptilus dennistouni | reverse complement strand
AAACAAACAAAAAAAACACCACACCTCTCATTTAAAACTGTGTTTCTGTTATTGTCACTGTGCTTGCACATAGAGGACAAATGTAGTACATTTTATGTAGGGCAAGGAGAGGACTGGAGTATCTCCCCCTAGGACAAAGGGATATATGATGAGTGGCATTTTGCCAGCTTGTTTACACCACGCTGTTACAATCCGATTATTAAAATTATTAGAGAGATACCTCTACCCAAATTAAAGTGAAAACCAATCCATATGCTGAAGCTCACAGTATGGATTTTATTTAGCAGTAAAAGTGAGAGGGAGATAGAGGGGAAAAAAATAGAAAAACAAAGTGGTGAGCAAGAGAAAAGAAAGTGAGAGACAGATTAGGCAGAAGGACAATCATCAGCCCTAGAGATCCCATAGTTGCTCCTTGGTCCTCTTCTTCTGGTCTTCTCAGTGGTGAGGGTTGGACGAAACACACAATTCCATGGATTAATGTAGTTCAGGACCATTTGGAAATGCCAAGAACCTTCCTGGCCTTATCAAATGAGTCTGTGGGCTACAGCCTCTCCCACACCAAACTCAACCAGAGCTGATTTTCAGCACAGCTGCTGTTGGCTTTCCTTATGGACACATTCTTTTCCCTCAGCCTTGTCTACTTCTCCTTAGACTCGAGATATTTGGATATAGTGCTACCTTTATCTTATCTCAAGTTTCTATCTGGTGTTTTAAGTCCAGCTTCCTGAAATCCAGGAGACAGGATGTGCTTCAGTGGTTCCAACTTCCTTGAAGAGTTTGCCATAGTGAGCAAAGACCTTTGGTGATATTAATAGTGTTTAAGACAATTATGATTTTACAGATGCTTGTAAGCATGTCACCTGTACTGGCTAGTTAGCCAGATCCAATTATCTTTATCAGTCAGAGAGCTCATATGGATCCTCCCAAAGATGTCAGCCTGGCTTCTCAAATTGCAGAACCATAGAATATTAAGGGATTGAAATGGACCTTAAAACCTTCTAGTCCCAACCCACTCTGCTATGGGCTGGGAAATCTCCCACTAGGCCAGGTTGGTCAAGGCCCTATCCACACCTACAAATTGGGCAGAGAAGTGGTTGAGAGCAGTGCTGAGAAGAACACCACTGAAAACTTTCTAAAATGCATGGATTCTTCTATTTAAAAACAATTATTTTTAGTAATATTCTCTTTTGCTTCATAGAAATATCCAACTAAATTTATATTATTTCATATTCCACAATGTGTGAAAGAATGAGGACAATTTAAATTTGTGACTCTTACACTGTAATAAGGTGAAAGACTGTATTTTAGGAACACACACACAAAAATTGGAATGGGAAAGTTTATCAAGCCCAAAAGGACAAAAGTTGAAGAATCAAATAACCATAGATTGATTTGATTTGGAAAAGACCTTAAATATAGTTCCAATTCCCCCACCATGGTCAGAGATGCCAATCACTAGAGCAGGTTACCCTAGACCCTGTATCTTTAGAGGGAAAAAAAAATTAGATAAGGTTTCTGCAGTCATGCATTTGGGTCTGATATTTTCAGTCTCTTTCGAAGATGATACAGTGTAAATAACTCCTATTATAAACAAATCTAAAGGCTTCTGCAGGGCTTCATCAATTACAAAATTGATGTTCACAATACAAAATGGAAGTTCACAGCCTTTTGTTTAACAAATGGCTTTTACTTCAGAAAGTGTTTGTAAGGATCTGGGCATATTTACATGCAGACACCTCCACATGTTGACTTATAGTTGTAATATGCTCAAGGAAGAAAGATCAATTTAAAAAAATATCTTTGTGCTACAGAGTTATGCTAAGAATGTACAACAATAGATATAATATACATATAATAAATATTTCACTATTATCTTATGGTTTAAGATAGATAGTTTTCATTCAGGTTTCATTCAGATTTAGGATCATCACTCTCATCTAGTAAATACCAAGAGTTAGCAAGGTATTTGTACTCATTTTCTCTGAAAATTATTTTACATTTAAAACACTTTTGTAATACTCCATATATCTACTCATTCTCTACTTAGACCCCAATAGAAATTGGCGAGAATATTATAAGTAAATAGTCACACATATTAAAAGAGATTAAAAACTCTGGTAAAAGTTAGTATATTATGAAATATTAAGCCTTATTAAAAAAAATGGGTTTTGAAGGCAAAAGGAGAAAAACCTTTCAATTTTGTTGATAATATCCAGTAACTCAAATTTAAATACATATATCACCAGTACACTTGCCTTATCAATTTATTACTTCATCTTCTCTGAAAAGCAAAAAGTAGCTGGAGACAAAACTCTCTGTTGCACTATTTACTCTGTGACTTTCACTTTAAGCCCTTTAAGACTACAACTTGTTGTCTTGGGGTTTTTTACCTCTCTTGTCCTTTCCACAATTCGCTGCATGAAGGTTTTGTGCACGTCTCTTGACTATTCAGAAATATTTTTCATGACTTTAATATATCAATTGCATCCTTTAGTATTTGAACAAAGAATCTCAAATAATCTTGTCTCAATGTATTGGAACTGCAAGAGAAAGATTTTAGAGTTCTTTTATTTTAACCAAGAAAACAAACTGCAAAATAAAATCTATTTCAAACTTTATCTGTATGTAACAGTAGGTGTGGACACAAAAAGTAGAAAGTGGTGTAGCCTACAGAAAAAAACATCATGTCTTCATTCAGTGCCAAAACATATCATCAGTATAGCATAGCCAAAATTAAGGACAGTAATTCAGAATCAGGGACATTAATGATCAGTTATCAGCAGTATAATATAGTGTTTTATTCCTTCCAGGAAATAGCTAATGAAATTTAAAATTCTTTTCTGCTTATGACTTCAATTGGATAGGTAGGAAATACAAAAGAGTGTACTCAGACTAACATTTCTTGTAGTTAGTAGAATATACTTAAAGAGGCAAAACTGTTGTACTTTCTGGAAAACCTTGTGACAGCTGTCACTGCAACTGTAGAAATAACAACACCAAGAAGAATTATCTCAAGCTTTGAGCACAGTTCGTACTTCTATTTGATATGTAGTCAGTAATTTGCTATATAGCCCATAAAAGGTAGGTTATCAGCTTTATAAAATAACAGTTTAACTAGGGCTCAATGAAGCAATACAAAGAATTATGTCTGAAAAATCTTCACAAATTGTTTTGAAGGTAACAAAAAATCTGTATTCTTACTCCTCCCCCCTTGTCTACCAGTATTGTTTTACTGAATAGTATATTCTCTCTCTTTTTACAGTGTTGGGATTTTTTCCTTTCTACACATGAAAAATATTGGGAAAAGGAATCCTTACTTTCTAGCGTCTTAAACTAAATCTAGTAGATTTTTTTTTTGGTATTTGGTCCTCATCTTCAGTAAAAAGAGAAAAAATACTCAACACTTATTTCATGGTTCACTTGGATACACATAATCATGTTCTAGAAGCATCTTCAATTATTGGAATACATTTTTTATTGGAATATTTACAAGGTAAACAAAGATGCCAGGTGTTAAAGATTTAGTGTGTATAAGGATATGAGATGGCTGAAGAAACTTAGGTAACTAAGGATATAGGCAATTAATGTAGGCTTACGTGACTCCAGGATATCAGAAGACTAAAGCTAAAAATAATGCAGCTTTAAAGACACCGAAGTTCTTCACTTAAAAACACACATTAAAAAAAAAAAAACATAAACAAACAAACAAACAAAAAAATCAACAAACCTTTAGGATTTTTTTTAAGGCTTTGTTGGTGGGTTTTTTGCTTGTGTTTTAAGGAAAAAACTTTATTCACAAGGACTATTTCCTGTTGTTTGTTAGCTCTCATCACAGACAGCCTTATGAGAGTTTTATCTCAGCATTTTAATCACTAACTTCTCACCAGTTATGTCTGAAACATTCAATTTTATTATAAATAGTTTTGGATAGAGGCAGTGTCACCTGTCCTGGAACTAATGTTTTTGTCACACAGAAGTGCTGTGTAAGGTAACCAGTTTTAGGGACTCGCATAAAGGAATTCAGTGGTATTGCAGTCTCCATTGCAAATGTGTTTAATCTTGATGTTCCAGTGTAACTCTTCTATGTATACTGAACAAAGAACTCAAGGCACTGTGTTTACTTTGGTAAAATCCTTAGATTTTCTGGGTCAACACACTGTATTCATTGTAGGTAGCCTGAAAGTTTCAGCTAGAAGTGGTGAATGCTTATCAGGTTAGTGCTATTCTACTGCATGAGACATGCAGTGCATTAAATGAGTATTTTTATATATTTTAAAAATATTTAAATTATTTCCAAGTTTTTGTTACAGTTTGGGTTTGTTTTCTTTTTTCCACCACTATCCAAACAAAATTCTAGGCATTTACCTTGAACCCATGGATATCAAGGAAATTGGTTTCCATGGGAACCTTATCCACAAGACAGTTTTCAAATGCTTTTCTGCTTTACAGGTGACATTTCAGTAATTCTAACAGTATTAATATTGAAAGTGGACATGAAATATATGACATAAAATGATTTGTATATGTGCATGTGCAGACAGAGCCTCAGCAACAGCATATTGATTGAACACCTTTTTCAACACTGTGACTTGACAGTTCGTCTGTTTATTGTAAACTATTCCCAAACACCTCATTTTGGGACAAATCTGAATATCATTTGTTCTGCCTCTAACTTTTAAGCACACATATACTTCTAGAAGAAAGAAAATTAGTTTCAGCACAATGCATAATAGGTTCACTACACATTAAGGGATTTCTTCATTATGAAGCATTCACATCTGAAACCAATTTTCTTCCTGCAGGAGGAGGCTACATTATGAGTGCTATAGACTAATTGAGATAGCAACACAGCAACAAAGCTGGAAACCTGGTCAGAAATGTGGCAACTGGTGGACCCTGCTGCCTTGATTAGCACAGTAATTACAAAGTAGGTGTTAGCAGACTGCCTTAATGGGCTGTGCAAAAGGTCAAGAGGGCTTAGCCTTCAGTTTTTCCTCATCAAATTATTGAATATTTATTACACCACTTTTCTGATTTCAACAGGAGGAGGACTGAGGAGGACTGGTGATCTCCATAGAGCAAAGTCAATTTTTTCTTTTCTTCCCTCTCTCCATTATATTTGTGTTAGACAAGAGGTCATTTTGAATAAGAGTATGTAGTAGCTTGTCAAAAAGAAACCATTTAAACCAGGACTAACACCCAAGGGATACACTACTTTATTGTTAAACCCCTACGAATTGTGTTAATCTGGTCTGAATGTACATCTCAGTGTGTTTCTCTGTAGCAAGCGAGACAATCCTCAGATTATGAATATATTTTTTTCGTAGTATAGGTACTTAGTGGATCTGTTATTTCTCTTTTAACTGGGAGAAAATTATGAAAATTATTTGAGAAGCAAATATTGATCTTAATCTCATCCCTGAGGAGAAGTATCTACCTCTCCTTTTTTCCTTTTTGAGGAATGCATATCTTCTTGCTTGAAGACAACTGCATCTTCAAAGGAGTAGAATGTATGAACAATTTGAAAGAGACAAGAAAAATGTTTGCTGGAAAATTAAATTAGTAATCATCATTTATTTCTAATTTATATTGAGTCAAATAGTTCCAGAGTATAGTTAAATTAAAGGGGAAAAAACAACACAGACATTGAAGACAGCAGCAATAAATAGAAGCAGAAGTTGGTTTTGTTTGAGTTAGAGAAAAGCTACCAAACAAAAATGAAAAGTAAGGCTTTATTTGAATATATAATGACTTAGAACACAAGATTGGTATTGGCAGAGGATATCAATGGTCTAAATCTAATGACTTCAGAAAAATATTTTCAGAGTTCATTTCTAAACATTTTGGGAAATCAAATCACTTTGGGATATGTACACTGTACATAATTTGCCATAAATACTAATGATGAAGGAATTCATTAAACATTATATCTGGATTAGATATTTCTAATCTACCTTCATATATGTACGTAAGCAAATATATTTCCTCTGCTATGGGTCTCTTCATACTATGCACAAAAGCAGTGCTTCGTATTTTTAAAATTTGAACAAATGGTCTCTACTATTTTTTCAGTTCAATCATTTAATGAAATCTTTATTGACACTTCATTATAATTTCCTTATTAAAAAATTACTTCCTGAGTCACAAGCCATTCTGATCGTCTCTTTAAAGATATGATTTAAAGATTTTTCTTTCTGTTCTCTAGACATAGCAGAATGCACCACCAAGCAAAATTTTGTCTTTTTTTAGTATGCTGCTCTTCCTGCATCAGAAATATGCACATATGCCCAGATGTGAAATACTTCTTCCACTGCTCTGAAAACTGCAGTCTGGTTTATGCTGAGGGCTGTTCAAGGTGAAAGTAACATTTTTGCCATTTTCACACATCAGAATATCATGTGTAAATGGAGAGCCCTGTGCAGATTCCTACAGATGAATGAGAAAAAGAAAAGTAGTTAAGACCAGTAAGTAATTGTGACTACCTTTCCTACACAGTAGCTGCTTACTGTGGAGGATCAACAGCAGCAATGCTTTCCCACAGGGTATCCCAACCTACAAGACATGGACCTTGTGGTCAAGGTGACTGATGCATCAGACTGAAGATAGGTTATCTGAATGTCATGAGAGAGAGAACCAAAAGCAGCTTTTGAAGAGAACATGCTGAAATAAATGAACTCAGACTTTTTTTTTTTTTAGCAGAAAACTCTAAAAGATGCACAAAGGGCAACTGGCAGCTGGCAGCGGCTCTCACAGGTTAGGTTCACACAGAGACTGAAGTATATTTTTAATGCAACCTCTCGCCATCCACAGTAAATACAAATTGAACAAGTGTCATGCTTGTCCTTGTTTCTGTCCACACCAGATAGGATCCCTGATCTTACTGGTCTGTTTACATGTGATCACTGGATATTGCACGAATATCTTATCTAGGAAACTGTCTTCTTATGAGGGTATAAATTTCAGTAAAATCTGTCCTGCGTTCATAACTGCTAGACAGCAAGTTGACAATTTCTTATATTTGTACAAGCAGCAAAAATTTCAGATTAATTAATGTGAAGATCCCTCTACATTCCCTACAGAGTACACAAAATCATGTACTTTTATCACTCTAGAAAACTGTTACTAATTTTTCCTTGCGGATAATTTTTGCTATCTTCAAAAAGACTTTAAGCCATTCAAGATGTATCTTTTCCAAACAGAATTTTATTTTAGTATATTGTTGCAATGTTACTGTAACAATAGAAATTTTTTTACTTATGCATTTTGAAATCTTGTCTGAACTACTGTCTTTCTGAGAATAGTCTGAGGACAAAGAGATAAAAGATAATAACCATCTCAACTTAATTACTTTTTTTGTAAAGGTGAAACATATGTCAAATTTAAGTAAAGCTGAGGGACAATAAGTACTTAAACTGCTTGAAGACATTTTTCTAGAGCCTATGTCTTTTTCAGATAAACATATAAAGTCATCATTTTTCTTACAAAGGGAGTAAACATGACTAGGGAATCAGATTAAATTAATCAGTTTCCAGCCTTTTAAAAGAACACATAATCAGTCCTGTAATATCCTCTTTATTTTGTTTTTCAGTGTATACAGGCATAAACTTACATTCTCAGTGGTTGTAAGGCATTTAATATCCAATAATTTCAGTAAGAGTTATCTTCCTAAATATTTATTGAGGCTCTGAAGAACATCTAATCAGATTTCTGTCTCCAACTGTTTTTCAATGGGTCTTTAAGTGATAAATCACATAAAACTTCTGTTCTGTAAAAGTCAAGATGCTATACACAATCAACCTTTAATTTGATTCCAAAAAAAATTAGCCTTAGAAATTTGGCCATACAGTCCTCTGTAAAATCTAAATTTAGCTTTGCCATTGTACATAAATTATTCGTGCAACTGTTGATTTAGTTTGGTGTTCCAGTTTCTATCATCTATTACATTTTAGAGGAGAAAAAGCACAATAGATGTTTTTTAAGAGGATTCTGAGACTTTATACACCTTATTTATATTTTTCCTAAGAGAAATACTTCACCCTAGGCTACATTTTCTTTAATTTCAGAATATTTTTTAAGGACAATTACCATCCCCAAATGGAATTTTTTTTCTTACTCTAATTTTGCAGGGAAGCTTGGATAATTAAAACTAGCTGTAAACAACTTAAGCTGGGCTGTGTGTGAACATAATTTATGTCTGTCAAAGAAGCTATCTTTGCTCTATCACAAACATCCAAATAAGTGAGACTGCCAAACCCAAATCCAGACCAAGTCTGAGGACCTGTAAAGCATTGGCAAACTGATATGCAATCTTGCTGGTCCAATATGGTAGTCCTTAAAACTTAATATCTTCTAAGAAAGCAATCACAGATTATTTTCTCATTCTGGACTGGACTGTCCATAGCAGTCCTCTATGTATCATTACTCATTTTTTTTTAATATTATACTACCAAGAATAAGTTTTAAATATCTGAGTGATAGGGTCATCAGTTAATGAGCTTCCTACAATGGGAAGAACATTTGTGATTTTAGTGTTAAAGTTTGAAGTTGTAAGTCATCATGGTGACAATGTAGTAATGCAATAAAAAAAGGCATAATTTTATGCCTTTATATTTGAAATTTCTCAATTTAAAATTATCCGTATAACCACTGGGACTGATGTGTTTAATTTTCAAGTTTTGAATTATTTAAAAATAAGTTCAAATTGAAGTGTCATTGAACCGTGCTCTTGTGCATCTTGGTAATATCAGATTTGTCAAATCTCTGCCATCCAGAGTTTTTCAAACAAATCTGTATTTTGAGTGTATTGTAAAGTCAGGTAATATTCTTACAACTACACATGGGGGTAGGGATGTGTGATAGGCACACCATATATGCATAGATATTACTTTAGTTGTATATTTGCATGTTTCTTTTTGTAAAGATTAAAAAAAAAATAAAATTAAAAATCACTTCCAAAGCAAAAATTTCCCCCAGTATATCCTTTCTTACTCTGTCTTGCCTCCCTTGCTTCCACTGCCTGGTACTAAGTGAATCTATCAAGGTCCCTTTGGTATCCATAAGTTCGAGTTTGATTGCATAGAAGCACTTGCTCCTTTTCCGTGCTGAATCAGGTCAACTGCAGAACAGCAGCAGAGGGATTGTGTGATTGACAAGTCTGCCTTTGGGATACCAGCAGACATGAAACTACACTGGTAGCAGAGGCTCCAATTAATTTCATAGAGAAACACCACAAGAAGTGGAGCTACACAATTTTTTTTTTTTTTACATGAATCTTAAGAAATAACTAATAAATACGTTCAACTCAGAAACAATCTTTGGAAATCAGTCTGACACAAATTATCTGTGAGAAATTTTGATCAGGAAAGAATTTTGCTTCAAGCTCACTCCTACAGCAGTTATCCCTGGTGGTTCATTTATAATGGTCTTAAAGCAAATGCTCAGAAAAGGTTAAAACACTGACTGGGGTTGCAGAAAAGTTGAAGCCATTTAGGCACTTAGAGAGCAAGTTTGTTATTTACTTTGATAGGTGAAAAAGGGCCAAACTGCATTAAACCAATCCCAAGTGCATTATATAAACATTTCCATTTATAATCTGAGTCATCTACTCACTCAGTAATTCTAATATCAAGGATGTGGTAAGCTTAAAAGTAGCTTTACAGTACCGAGTTGTAGCAAAGGCAAGCACATGCTAATTTTAATTTGTGCACTAGATTGTAGTCTAGTCAGACATACTCAATGTAGAGTACACATCTTAGTGATGAAGGTCAATATTATTTTAAATTCAACATGCAATTATGATTTTTATTTTACCTGAAATTTATTTCAAGTTCTGGTTTGAGCTTTTTTTGTGTCATTTGCCTTCAATCATGTTTAAAAATGGTCTGAGAAAGAATTTCACTTATGATGCATTTGTTAGTACATAAAAAATATCTTTGTTAGGTGAACCTCAGGCTTGAATGTTTTCAGTTTATTAACTTGGAAATAATAAACTTTTCAAAAACTTTGTGCATTCTTAGTGAGTTCTTTACAGCACTGTGGCTTTTTGTCCTATGACATTGGGAGTGAATGCTGAAGGCAGGCTGAATGAAAATTGTTTTGACACCTTTGCTGAAAAAATTTTAAGATCCTTTTAGTCAGCTGCAATTATACTGTTGGGTAAGGAATTCAAAACCAATGGTCTCATTAGTAAGTGTTTCAGTAAAAACTGCCATCCATTGTGACAAGATATGTTACATGTTATAAATTCTCTTGCAGTCAATGATAGCTTTTGTATATATAAAAATATTTTTTCTCCATGCATGCAAAAAATCTCTCACATTTTAGCTTAGATCATCACAAATTAAATTAGTAATTAGTCTAATTTTCAGAGATAATCTTTTTCATATTACTGCATTGACAATGTGATTTCTGATGCATCTGAAGGATGGAGTAAACTTAGTGACATGAATATCAAGTACAACTGTTCATGCATTCCGTATCTCTGCAGAACAAGTATACCAAATGCAAAACAATTTATTTTATCTTTATCTTGCCCCAATTACTTTTACATCCCCACTTTTGGCAGTATGAGTTGGCTTATGCTGACCCTTCTGTTATCTGATCCACCTAGCCTCACAATCTCCCAAGAGTGATTTGCTTGAAATAATTTGATCTTATGTGGATGATGTATCTTTGTAAACTAATTGCAAGGGACAATAAAGACATTTTTTAACAACATACGGACTTAACATAGAGAGATTTCTACCATTTTTTTGAATGTTACTTTCAGGAACAACAGCATATGCCAGAAAAAAGTGCAGTGATCTGCATTTTTAGGTCCTCACCATAGAAAATATGGAAAATGCTGAACCAAGAAGAACACTTTGGGGTTTTTTTAAAAATATAAGTATTTAACATGCTACAAAAAATCACTTAACACCTGGTGAGGATGGCTCTTATGAGCTCTTAAATGAATAGCATTCTCCAAACTTCTTCATCTTAAATCTGTGTGTGACTCAAAGCAAATGTTATATTGCTGCACTTAGTCCTATTACAGTATGATTACTTGGAAGTCTGCATTTGGAAATATTTGCCAATAGAAAATAATAGATTGCAAACAACATGAAACATGCTCATTTGCCTTGAATACACTACAAATATCTCACATAGGTTGCACTAAGTGCAGCAGTCTATGATAATCTGCACATTGTATGCATATGCATCTTATTCCTTGATCACTCATTTTTTCAGCTGAATGAATGTACCTTCCAGAGAGAAACTGTGATGCCAAGGCTGTCCCAAAGTGAATGCACGGTAAAATATGATTAAAGAAGTATCTTACTCCCTGAAGAGTCTTGATGCCCCATGTGTACTGATAGCCTTAGGTAAAGAAAATTTGTCATCCCACCTCCTTTCATCTAAAGATGAATTCCTAAAGGCTCTAGCGCACAACATGTAGCTGTGTAATGGTTTAATCTATTGCTGATCACTGATAGTAGGCGAATGAATTTCAGAAGTGGCTGGTGACATCCCCATAAAAGCTTCATGGGCCACGTTTTACCTGGCCTTGCCTGCTGCCCTCTGTCTGCTGACCATCCTGTGCTGTGCCAGAACTTCCACGACCTAGATACACTGCCACTGTAGACCACACATAGACAGCCCGGATAGGGACTGCATGGATGCTTCATGTAATCATTTCTGAAGTATCTTGTCAATCCTGAGCAGAACTCCCAGAAGCTGAAGGAAGCATGACTCTGAAGAAGCAACAGATAAGAAATGTTAGCAAGGGATGTGTTTTCAATTTACAGAAGTTTTCTTAAGAAAATTGCAAAGGCAACAGTCCATAATTGCATCTTCAGTATTGAGTTTAAGCCTAATTTCTTAGAAGTACTCTCCTACCTATCTGGTTGGATGTTTCTAATAAGTGGGAGCTGAAGTGACATCATGACAAAGACTGAGTAAGATCTATTAACAGACTAAGAAAACAAACTGTAGAAAGAATATGTACTTCTGATGACCAAAACCAGGAGCAGGGGCAGTAGGTAGAATGTTATTGTGACACATAGCAGAAGTTACCTGAGCTTGTATCTATTTTTTCTAATGAAAGCCACTAGCGCAGTAGAAAATGGTGTTTATAGTCTTGAAGTTTCTGGATGCATAGAGACATGTTGGGTATGTATGTAACCACCACAAGCAAGAGTTATGGATAGTAAATGTAACCACTGATGAATAGAATACATCAATGCATATTTGAAAAGCCCAGTGCGAATTAGCTTAAGGGCTACTCCCTATGAAAAGGGAGTAGCCCATGGCCTTTATATTTGAAGCAATGCAAGCACAGTTCCTGTGCCAAACTAAGCCTCCAGTCTGTTTGGAATCCACACAGCATCTGCTATTGCTTGTTAAAAACTTCACAGAGCATGCTTGGGTTGGGAATCCTTTCCTTGCTTAGGACAGCATCTCAGTTCTGAAACTGGTATGTATTGAACTTGATGAAAAGAGTTAACACAATAATACTTCTTCCACAAGGGGCATTTTATTGCACATATAATTTAAAGATTTCCTGCTCAAATATGTTACTTTGCTACTTAGATATGTTACTTTGCTTTCAATTTCCTCTTTAGTTCTAAGAGGTACATTACAAGCTTATATGTCGATACATGGCCTGGATACATAATAAGTTTCCCTTAGCAACATTAATGATATGTATTTTTCTTCCACAGTCAGCATACAAATCACAAATTATGCAGCTTTTGGTGAAGCCTTTCAACTGCTGAATTCCTTCTACCTTCTTGTTCTCATTTGAAGTTTGTTGATCATAACCACCATAAGAATATGTCTGCTGAATGTGAAGAAGTCTGTTAGTCTAGTCCTGGATTAGAAGCCTCATAGTCTTCCAGTATAGATTTCCCAGTTAACTTGTGATATATAATAAATACCTTAGGCAACTTTGTCATCCATCAATTTCTCTGCTGACTGTGACAAAGATTCGATCCTCATTGCAGTGTTTTAACTGACATACTGACATCATTGATCCTATCCATGAAGATACCATTATTTAATTTTTTTCGGGGTGTTTTTTTTTTTTTTGTTTTTTTTTTTTTTTTTTTTTTTTTTTTTTTTTTTTTTTTTTTTTTTTTTTTGTCTTGTTTTGTTTTGTTTTGTTTTGTTTCAAGATCTTTCATTTCAGTTTGGCCCTGTCTTGCTGCCTTGAAGACTTAGAATATCTTAGAATATAGTTGTACTGGCTGAGCCACTTCAGTCCTTTTTTTTCCTTTTTTTCTTTTTTTTTTTTTTAAATGTAGTTGGTGTGCAGTAGTAGAACAAATGTTAGTGAATCTTTAATATTTCACTCTTGTTCTGATTTTATACAATATGTAGAACTGGAATATGACTAGATCATGGGAGGTCCCAGAAGAACATTACAGAAAACCCACATCCCTTGAAAATCCTGTTCTCGGAAAAGAAGAATTCTCCAGACAAAATAACTCTCCGTCTTGCCAGGAAAGAAGAGAGCTTTGTTCTATGCCAGGAGAATGAGTTGTCCTTGATAAACTTCCTCATATATTACCTATGCATAAATAATGACCTGCTTTGATTTTTATTTTATTTCTTTTGTCAGACAACCTGTGGGATTTGTGTGTGAAAATCTGTTAATAATATCTTCAATGCTGATGTGTCATTCTGATTAATTTCCTTTCTCTTGAACACAAGGTCTAGCTTAATGCTTTCAGTTTAGGGAATGGCTTTCCCCTCCTACATTCTGTCCTCATGTAGCTTGTAGGAATTGGATGGGTTCATATTTGTTACATCATGTTTGCTATTTCCAGAATTGAGATGTGTTTTAATTTCCTGGCAGGCCGTTTTATGGGAATTTTCATAATTTAAAATCTAATTTATCACTTTCTTCTTCTTCTTCCTGTACGGCCACACAACAAAGCAAAATGATCTATACTTTAGTAAGTCTATTTCCCCATTTCCTTTTGAAATTCTAGAATGATGAAGAATTTTGCTGTTCTAATATTTAAGCTTTTTTTATTTCTTCTTACACAAATCCCAATGGTTTTTCCTATGATGAAAGCTATGAAATTCAGCCTTGTAATTCAGCTTAGAACTGTTGATTCATCTTAAAGCTGTTGTCAGCCTTAGATCCATTTTTTTCCTGTCTTGTTTATTTAAATATTTAAAATATACTGGATATTTAATTTTAATTTATGATATATCAGATATTTCATGAGAAGATCCATCTTGGAAAATTTGAGAGTGAGTATTGAGAAATTAATAGTACTGGGTAAATATTTCAAGAACACCTCTGTTTTTCTAATTTATGTATTTTCCTTACAATGTGGACAAATGTCTCAGATGTAATCTTCAGGCAATTCATTCCTCTGGAAGATCACAAACTATCAGGGTTTAAACCGAGCCAGCCACTAGATCACTTAGTCCCTCCCACTGCCCCCATCTAGATGGGAGAGAGAATCAGAAGTCTAAACGTAAGAAAATTGTTGGTTGAAATAAAGAGAGTTTAATGGGTCAGAAAAGAAGAAAACAAGAAAAAAAAAAGAATATACAAACAAATGATGCAAATGAAAACAGTTGTTCTCCAGCCCTGGCTGAATGCCAAGCAGTGTCTGCCCAGCCATCTTCCCTTCTATTTTATATTCTGAGAATGGTCCCATAAATTACAGAATATCCCTTTGGCCAGTGTAGGTCATCTGGTCCTGGCTGTGTCTGCTCTCAACATTTTGCATCCCACCAGCCTTCTTGTTTAGTTTAGACAGAACTTAGCAATCACTCAAATATCATTGTATTATCAGAATTATTCTCATACTGGATCTGGAACACAAGACTGTAAGAGGTCCTAGAAGAAAAATCAGCTCTATCCCAGCTGAAACCAGGACACAGAATAATGCTGTGAAGTTTGGTTTTGGTACTTTTATGCATTCTGAATTAGATCTTTCATTAACTGGGCTAGTAAGTAAATAAATAAATTTCTTCACCTTGGAGAAATGATTGTTAAATATAAAGCCATGAGATTCTAAAATACAAATACTACCATTAGATTGTCTGTTTCTTTAGTGTACTTGTTAAGAAATTTTGATTTCATCCTCTCACAGGTTGAAACAACATGTTGCTGGAAGTAAGACGTGTTTGGTTTAATGTAAATACTGTTTGATTAAGTATCATTCAGGAAATAGCATGTTCCAGTGATACCCTCTTCTTTTCGTCATTAGCACAGGGTAAGATTCAACTCTTATTAACTCTGTATGTCTTTTTTTGTTTGCAACCATTTTGCATGTGAAAAAGCCTAAAACATGTATTAAATCCAGATCAAGTAGTAGTTTCCACCTTTTCTCTGCAGCTTTATACACTTCACCTTCGAAAAAAAGAAAAGAAAATTTTACAAAGTACATGTTTCTTTTACATTAAGGCTACAGTTGTTAAGGAATAATGTATTTAAGCTGAAAAGTCCTAATAACACAGACTTATAATGAAAAGCTTGTCAAGTGTTTAATAGTGATACTAAGCGATTATTATGATACTGCAAATTGTGATCAAATCCAATTACAGATATTTTTCCTAGGTCATATACCTCCAAACTACTAAATTGTTAAATTGCTAGCCATTAAGCTCAATCTCATTCCTGTTTCTTTGCACAGAGATGAAAAACTGATCATTTTGATGAGCAACTCAATGTCAGAAACACCATCAAAGTTCATCTGCACCAGCAATCTGCTTTTCTAGGGGCGCCTTTTGGGTTTAAACAGCAGTTATGATGACAATAATGATTCCAGTGTACCTCTGATTCAAAGATTACAAAAACACTTGTGTTACAGGTAGTTAACCTGTACTTACTATTTGCTTCACATTCTCTGTTAAATATTATGAGTAGACATATTCAGCCAGAGGCGCAGTAAAAGAAAAATGTGTTGCATCAGTTCTTGCAGAGACCAGGCTGGGTAAGCATGCCTTAAAACTCTGCATATTGTTTTTTCTGTGTAGCTAGATTCTCAGCAGCTACTGAAGTCAGGAGACAATGAAGGCTTGAAGGAAGAAAAGGAAAGCCCTTGCACTTGAAGATAGTATTCCTAGGGCTGGAATTAACCTAGGATGGGGAATGGGCGATATCTAGCATGCACTCAAATTGCTGAAGATTCCACTTTAACATTTGTGATCTACAAATAGAGCTGTCTATGATCAAAACTTACTGTTTAAAAGGAGGGAAATGTAATTTTTGAAAGCTAATTTGAGAGGTCTGATGTAGTGAAGATTTAGAACCTGATGAGAATTAAATTTTTGACCAGGGCAACTGTAGAAATTGATGCTTTAAAACCTGTGTTCACAGTTCAGTTAGATTAGTGAAGAAAACAGAGGTAATATATCAGAACTTGATTCTATTCAGAGGGCAAGCACCTTCTAAACCCTTCTAGAGAATCAAAGACTTTCCTCTACCTGTTCTAGGAAGTTTAGGGTGGAGCCAACCCACTTACTGACTTGAATTGTTACTGTTGGGTTCCAGCCACCAGAGAATCATTAAAATGTGCAGTGGAGCATCATAATGCCAGAGCCAGAGAATTCTATAAATCTGTGACATAACAGAGAACACAGGACTGAAGGGAATTCATTGTGCTCCTTAAACAGACTTAGGCTTCAGTAGAGTAGAATGATTCCTTATCAAAATGGAGATCTAATTCTAGTATGGAAATTCCAGAGCCTTCCTATGAGGCTACAGGTTTCTTAGGACCCATACTCATATAGAGATATATACTTTATCTATATCATATATATTTCTTCATGTATATGATATCTATACACACATTGCACATGCATCAAGACCAACAAACTAATCTGATAATAATATACATATAACGCAAATATATATTCATGTACATTTTATACTATGAGAAATGGCTGTATTGGCTAAAATGCCTCTTTGGAGCGATGTTTTATGGAATGGGTATGTTGCTACATAAAACTTTGACTAGGATAATTATAATGCATTTCAATATCAAGGCAAGGCATAAATCAACACACTTTGCAGTTTTGTTTTTAAAAAAATCCTCTGAAAACCCTCATATGTTCAGCTGGCTTTTAAGATATATGAATGTGTTTAAAAAGCGGTGTTTCATTATTGAAAATATTGTTGGTAATTCATGGGCCTTAGCAGAGCACACATATTCATCCTGGCAACTTAAGTATTCTCACTATTTCTTGTCACCTAAGAAAGAATATAAATTAAACAAAATGTACAGGTGACAAAATATGAGCATGGAGGACTCTGCAGATTTTTTTTATATTTCATGAATGTTTCAGTGTTTCTGCAATCTCCAGATAAGTTAAGTGTCAAAATTAAATTACTCCACTGAGTTTCACTGAGTGAAAAAAAGTAGAGAAAAAAGGTGTGAAACACCTGATCTTATCACATTTATTTGGGGAATGCCTGGATTCTCCATTTTGAACATCCAGTTGAGGGTTGGGTCAGTGGAGTAGCTCCAAATGCAAATGAAGGGCAGATTTGGGACCCCTTGATAAAACCGAATTGCCACAAATCTATGGGTCCTGATGAGGTGCATCCCAGGGTTCTGAGTGAGATGGCTGATGTTGCCCTGGTAGACTTGTATTTGAAAAGTCAGGTCAGTCAGGGGAAGTCCCCAGTGACTGGAAGAAGGGAAATATGACTCTGATTTTTAAAAAGGAAACAAAGGAACCCCAGGGAATTGCAGACCAGTGAGTCTCACTTCCATGCCTCTGAAAATCATGGAGCAGATCTTCACAGAAACACCATTAAGGCAAGACAAGAGGATTATCTTTGACAACTAGCATGGCTTTACCAAGGAAAAGTCATGTGCAGCCAATCTGGTGGCCTTCTATGAAAGAGTGATTGCCATGGTCTATAAGAGATGATTGGCTGATGTAATCTACCAAGACTTCTGTGCTACCTTTAACATAGCCCCAAAAATCTTCCCTATCTCCAGACTGGAGAGATCTGTATTTGAAGGGTGGACTATTGAGTGGATAAGTGTTGTATTTCTCTGGGGAATGGTTTTTCCTCCCAGGTCCCTTATAGTCTGACCCTTCCTTCTCTTCTTGACCTCATTGGCTGAGGTCCAGCTATCTTCTTCCTGTGCAGTAGACATAACGCCCTGTTCTTCCTTGTTCTCCCTCTTTCCCTCTGGATCCCTTTGGGAATAAACACCTTGGAATATTCCAGGGAAGAGCCTCTTTTGATATTTTTTGCCTTATCCCTAGTATATTTCTTCCAAAGCCTCTCAAGGACTGAGCTAGCCAAAGACCCCCAGGAGGTGGGCGGAGGTAAATATATCAGATAAGGAGATGGATGGATGGATGGATGGATGGATGGATGGATGGATGGATGGATGGACGGACACAGAGAGAGAGTTGTAGTCAATGGCTCTGTGCCCAGGAGGAGGCCTGGGATGAATGATGTCCCTCAGGGCTCTGTCTTGGGACTGGTGCTCTTTAATATCTTCATCAATGACACAGAGTGGGATCAATTGCTCTCTCAGCAAGTTTGAGGACGGCGCCAGGCTGAGCTTTGCATTTGACACAGCAAGATGGGGTGTCATCCAGGGTGACCTGGACAAGCTTGAGAAGTAGGTCCATGAGAACTTAATGAGGTTTAACAAGTCCAAGTTCACCTGGGTGAGGCTGATGCCTTTCCCTGGGTCCTAAAGATTAAGAGCCAGACACAGTTAAGAGATAAAGGGTTTTTACGTCAGTATTTAATAAGTATTTTTTTGATACACCACTTCGCCAAGGCGTAATACACCGAAATGCACACACCCAATAGACCGCATATACAATTTCATGGACCTTACAAATGAGCATATCTAAAAAAGATGTCCCAATGAGAGGCTTAAATGAATAGCATGATATTCCCCCATTCTGAAGAATTCTGCCTTGGATGGGCCTAATCTTAATTTGCAGGATGGACTCTAAAGAGGACCTTGGTCCTTTCTCAAGACAGATAGGGCTTTCTGACCTGCAATTACGAGGCCTCTAGAATGTTTGGTCTTCTGACCTAACAGAATATCAGGACTATGCAAAATTATCAGACTTAAAGAATTCAGGTATGCATTTTAAGAGCACTGAGGATATATAAAAGGTATATAAAAGAAAAGGCAAAAAACATCATCGTGGCATCTCCAAAAATCATCATCAGGGCAACCCCATACTTGAGTACAGATTGGGAACGGAACCCACTGAGCATTGAGAGGACCTCTGCAGAGAAAGACCTGGGGGCTCATGTGGATGAAAATCTGGATATGAGCCAACAGTGTGGCTCACAGTCCAGAAAGCTAACTGAATCCTGGGCTGCATCAAGAGAGTGGCCAGCAGGTCAAAGGACTAACGATCCATTCAAATCCTCAGGTAGTATAAAATGAAAGAAACACTGTCTGTATAAAGTTTTTCATTAACATGAATGTTTTGTTAATCATAACCAGCTCTATAATCTTGATCACATACGTTTACATAGGTTAGCAATATTGATCTATGTCTCACAAATATTCCTCAAAGCATTGAATTATTGTTAGTTAATTTTCAGAACAAATTTTGTCTTACTTGTTGAAGAAAACCTTTCCTTTTTCTTCAAAGCTAGGCTTTTAATCCCCCAAATACTATCTAAGATAATGATGGCAAAGCACCTTTTTTTTTAATTTCTCAAGCAGCTCATCTACTTATCCCAGCATCAGACAAAAAGGACATGCCAGATTCAGATAATCAAAAACTCACAGAATGGTTGAAATTGGAAGATCACCTTGTCCAACCTCCCTATTCAGTCAGGGACATCCAGACCAGGTACCCTGGACTACATGCAGAAGACTTTGGATTATATCTCCAAGGATGGAGATTTGTCCTGGGTACAGAGAAAAAAGAGGGGTGGAGTATCTAGCAGAGTTTAATGCCATACTCCTAATATTTTGTATTTTGTACTAATAATGTTGTTTTTACTGTTCATTTTTCTTATTTCATTGCTGTTTCTATTTGTTGGTTGGTTTTTCTGTAATCAAGTAAATAGTTCTTCTCTCAAGTGGGAATCTCTGGTTTTAGTCTCCCTCTCACCAGGAGAAAGGATGGGAAGAGAGTAGCTCAAGCATAATTTAATTTTCCAGCTAGGTTTTAAACCAGCACAAGACTGCACCGGGCAATCTGTGCACAGAGAAAAAGTGCTTTCTGCAGCTCAGGAAGAACCTTCCGTGTTTTAGTTTGTGCCAGTCGCCTCTAGGCCACTGGGCAGCACCAAAAAGAGCCTAGTTCCATCATCTTTTGTGCCCTCCATTCAGGTATTTATAGACATTGATTAACAAGATCCCTGAGCCCTCTTGTCTCCTGGTTGAGTAGGCTCAGCTCTCTCAGCCTTTCCTCACAAGAAAAATCCTTCAGTCTCTTCATCATCTTTGTAGCTCTTCACTAGACTCTCTCTAGGATGTTCCAACTTCCCTCGTACTGGGGAGCCCAGAATTAGACCCAGCAGTCAGGTGTGGTCTGACCAGTGCAGAGCAGAGGGGAAGAATCACCTCCCTTGATCTGCTGGAATAGCTTCTCCAGTGAAGCGCAGGAGACCTTTGACATAAGGGCACATTGTTACCTCATGTAAAGACGCATCTGGACTTGTTCTGGAGCATGCCAAGATACAGACCTACATAGACACATTAGTCTAACTTGAAATATCATTACAATATTTGCATATTTATCAACATAGATATTTGAGAAAGTCTCCTAGAGGAGGTTTTAGTTCTAAAAAATAGTTATTAAATGACTGCTGATTGAAACTGAAGTTTCAAATATCATTTAAGTGATACTGCTTCCTTTCTTTGATTTCTTTGATGTCTGAAGTTATACAAGAATATTATAAAAGGACAGAGAACATCTATTATGTGCAGATAACAGGAAAATTAATAGAAAAAACATAGCCTACAGAGATATCTTTATCTAAATAGTTTCCAAAGATATCTGATTTAAGTCTTTGGGTTTTTTTAATTATGCACAATTTTTTATAATATAAACTAAATTAAGTCATTTAATATAACATAAATTTAGTCAGATATAGAGAACTGCTTTAGTCATACTATACACTTGCTTTTTTCTTACATATAGAGCTGAACTTTTGGAAAATGTTGAGACTAATCTAAGAGCCCAGAAATGGCTAAGCTGGTAATTGCTTCTACAACCCACACTTAGAGCAGTCAGTAGTCGAGAGCTTGATCTGATCCATGTTGCACAAAAATTGAGACAAAGCCTGCCTCAGAGAGATGCAATCTAAATGAAAATGACAGACAACAAGCTGCAAGCACATAGTAAACATCCAAATGCCTTCGTGTCAGGGTCAGTATTACAGTTCAAAGTCCAATCCAGTTATCAATTATTGTTTGTAGCCACTTTCCAAGCAAGCAGAGCGGAAAATTAATTTATACTTCATTCTTTCCTACTGTTTATGGATCTACCTCTGATTAAACACAAAGCTGTTTTCAGGCTATCTCTTTTATTATTTTTTAATCTTGTGAATGGGGTTGTTTATATGTAACATGCAATTAGATGTCAGATGGTATTTACAATCAGAGTTGGTTGAACAGATTGCACTTAGAATTTTAGGAAGATGGTAACATAATTTAAGCTTCATATTAGACCTACTTATTGCTTTAACCTGCAGAATATTTGAAAAGTAATGAGGAGAATAGAAATAATTTTGATAGGAGTTTGAACATTTTTTTTCTTTATAATTTGTAGACATGACCTAGATAAACCAGAACTAGGAAAGAATTCTCACAAAAGCTTATGTAATTGGAGATCCCTGATAACTTTAAAGAATAATTTACAGTAATAGTTAGCAGAATATAATAAATAAATTAGGTGAATATGAAAGAACAGCTAGCTGTAACTCAAATTTTCTTCTTTTCACTTTAGTGAGTTTTCTTATAAACACATTCTTCCAAGTGAACTGTCTTAATACATTGCCAAGGATTCTTGAAAAATTTCTAAAGTTTCAAAAATTATTGTGATTTAAAGTAAATTTCCCTCTTATTTATTTAAACATATTTTGCTATTGTAATAATTTTGTTCTGTGAAACAGTTACAGAAGTCACCTCCATTTGCTGGTACTATCCCTTCAGCTCAGAATAGTTATGAAGAGATGTGCAAAAGATTAACCATAAAACAAACTTTTCTTTTACCAAATTGATGATTATGATTTAGACAAATTGTTTAGATAAAGTCAGTGCATTAAATAATTTATGAGAACTAAAGCAATTTTGAAGATAACAAGAGAATTTTGCTTTTCTTTAATATTCAAGATTCCTTTATTATTACTTGAATATTTTCTTTAATATTCAAGTAATTTAATAGTTATTTTAACATTAAAGGGTTTTGAGTTACAGATATCACACATAACTGATTTTTGCTTGACAGTTCAGAGAAAAATACTATTTTTTTGTTTACAAGAAGAGTTAAAAAACTGTAAGATCCATACAACGCATAATGTATCTAGCCCTATCCCCATTGAATTGGGACATCCTAATGTCCTAGGCAGAGCATGAAGAGGAACGTTTGTACAGTCCATGAGGGTAGCATACAAAATCCTGTATGACTTCATGCTGTTACCTAAAGCTATTTCTCCTAAGAACAAGTAAAATTGTAAAGCAAGTTTCTCGATATACTTTCTTAGAGCTTTTAAAATGTACGGTTGAAATTTCAAGATGACAATCAGTGTTTGGTGTATCTTTCTGTGTTATACTCTATTTTGATTTGGACCAATCAAAGAATATGCTATAGGAAAGCAAAAAAAACTGAAAGTCAGGCATGCATGATGTTTTAGCATTACACTTGTTACCAAACCATCTAAAAACATAATCTTCACTTATTTTAAGAAGTCCCAGAGGTGTAAAGAGAAAACAAGACTCCACAATCTTGATCAATCAAGGCTGTCTAGAAATAGTTCTGAATATTAAGTACACATATTGAAAACATTAAGGTTTCTCAATTCAAAACATAAGCTGAAAGTAAAATCCTTTTCATTTTTTAGCAGAATCTGGAGGCAATAAGACAAAATTTCAGAGAAATTGATACGGTTTTGTTTTCATCAAACTAATGAGCTGAAGCTTTTTGCCTCCAGATGCACTCTTCAAGGACGAGAAAAACATTATGATGTCAATTCTAGTCATTTAACAATTTAGTAGTTTGGAGATATAAGATCTGAGAAAAACATCTCTGTCTGGATTCAGTTCAATTTTTTGCAGTGTCACTGCCATAATCACTGGTAAATTAGTAGTGGAAAGAGTTGGTGGCTGCAGGAAACAATATGGAGGGACAGAGTTCTTGCAGACCTGTAGGATGGCCTTTTTCTTAATCCTTTTGCTCTTCAACACAGAATCACAAGAGAAATTTCCTTACATTCTTTAATATATTTATGATCTCAAAATCATCCTGATGAAAAACTATTTTAACACTAATCATTTTTTGAGACAGAACATCAAAATAATTTTAAAGTCTCACTATCTACATTGATAAGGTAATTTTGACAGCATCACTAAAACCAAAAAATATTAAAGACCTAATGATCTATGATCTAATGAAGTTCTGTTTTTAACAGAAAACAGTAAAACCCCAAACAAACACAAGCAAGAAAAAAATAAAAAAACCCACATATATGTTCTATAATGTGATCCTTTAACTTCTAATTTGAAACACAAGTCTTTATATGTAATCTACTTTTCACTTACCATTTATATTTCTGGATTTCATTTTTCACATAGAGCATTTGGAAATGCTATTAGAAACTGATTATAAAGGCTAAATACAGAGGATAAAGAATGATTGTCAATGTTTAAAGTAAATAGATACATCCCTTTCCTCTGAGAAATCTGATGCTGCAGTGAATACTGACACATCTTTTGACATTGAAAGTGCTGAGTTAAGCGTAATTTCAGATCAAGACAGCAGATTACAGGGTCAAAAGCTATCCACTTGAGATAAATCTTATGTCATCATACAGAACTGAAAGTCCTTGATATAGAAATTCAGTAACAGAATAAGCAGAGTACTATTGTTCTTTTTCTTTTTAAATTTCCATCTGAGAGAGGTGATAGTTATGATTTAACTTGAGACAAAAGGCAACAGAATAAAACAGGAAAGCCAAGCTGGAACTCTTGTAAAGCCTTTAGATCCCAATCCATCCAAATGAGGCTTTCTAAATGGACACAAATGCTGAAAGCAAATGTTCCATAAAGCATTCCCAGTGCACATGAACAGGGTCACAGCCTCAATAGCAAGGATCAGACTGATACACCATCAGACTAGGCACCTCTTCCGTTCCTTGCTATGAAGAAAGAAAGATTTAGTAGCTTGCTCTGAAAGGAGAAAATACTATAAAGAGAATACTCCTACCAGCTCCCATCAGAACAATAAGTCCCACTCCCACTCTTTGTAACAACTGTCTGTGAAAGTCTCCATGTATCTACCAGCTTGTGGTGTATCTGTTTCCGCAGGATTCTGAAATCTGTTTTCTTGGTCAGTATTTTTTTAAAAGAAAAAGTCAGACAAAACCCTGATTTTTAAAATATATCTATGAAAACAATTAGATTCCAAGATGTCTGTTACAATACCTGTTACAGCTTTCTTTGTGAAACTATAAATATTATATCTCCACTGCCCTTTTTGTAACCAAGAGGCTCAAAGATATTGTGCTCCCATTAAGGAGAAATCAGATTTCAGACCAATAAGTGTAGAGAGGGAAGAAACTGCAAGACCAAGAACTGTATCTGTAGCTATGCAACTACCAAAGAATTTCTCACGGAGATGGTGAAATGTATTTCCCAGGTAATAAAAGGATATTGTTTTCTCTACAAGTAAATCTCAAAAAACAGACCAGAAAAGCCACAGTTAAGAATCTAAACACAAACAGGTCATAAAACCATAACACATAAAAATTGCATGTCAGTACATTGCGGCATTTAGTAACACCAAAAGAATTTCTAGCAAAATCTGCACAAGAGTTTCCATCATCCTATCACCTGGCCACAAAGACGTGGAAAAAACCCCAGCACTCATATTTCACTGGGGCCTCAAAATTCAGATTCTAAAGCCAGAATCATCAGAAACAAACCACATTGACATGTCACTCATCGTCTCCAGTATATTCAGTCCTGACTGAAAATGAAGATGATTGAAATATTTTTAAAAGATTTGTCCTTAAGTTACTATGAAACCACTAGGGAGAAATACAACAAAGCTATTCTGGTATAAAACATGTGAAAATCCATCTTCAGAGCAGTCTCACAGAACAGGCATCAAAAAGATTCTTTGTTAAAAATTATCTTCTCAATATAAAAATAAAAATTAGAATTGATACAATGCTAAATAGTTAGAATTTAAGCACTCAATGAAATACACAAAGTCTGGCAGCAAATTCTTCCAGATGCTGACACATGAATTTGGCTGCAAACTGGAGACACATGAAGAAGGAATAGTCATGTAATTGTGGAAATTTAAAATGGCCACAGATAACAGCATTATTTGTTTAGTCTAGATCTAGAATCATTGACTTGTTTGCTAAGTCTACTAGTGAGAATGCTAGCTGACATCAAACACAGCTTTCACTGCTAAATTCTCCTTATTTTTATTAGTTTTGTGATCCTTGTTCGTTGTATTCCCCTTACTACTCACATCCGCACTAACATCTTTAGGTTTTGCACTTTTTATCTTTGATCTATTTGCATTTATGGTTGTTTGCAACTGCTCTGATATTTCTGCCCTGAATTTCTTCTGTGTTTTATAGCTTGCAGTGGAGACAACCTAGTAGAGTTTGCCCTAGGCCAGATAAAGTTTCATTTCTGCTGTAGAATGCAAGGAGGCTTGCCAGGTGGTTTCTGAAGGTAGAGAGACTTACAAACAAGAGACTGAAATAAAATTTTGCAATGCCTAGAGAAATCAGACCATAGGAGTACTCTTTTTTTGGTGGATTTCTACCTTTCTATATGTGGTTTGCCATTAAACAACAAAAAACCAGAAGTTTTAACTGTTTCTAATTAAACAGGACATTGACAGTCTCTTTCAACACGAAGAGTCTCGGGATATGATGGAGTATCAGATGACAATCAGGAATGTTTCATCTCCCATTCGTGTCTAAACCCAAACCAAAACCAGACTACATTACTTGTGGTAAAACAGATACAGGCAAAATTATCTATGGTAAACCAAGCTTCTTCCAGCAGTAACAGATACAGAATTTTATATGTTATGGGTAGAAGGAATAGTTTAGATGTTATTATGACACTTTTTTTAATTCTCAGTTGCAACCTTAGACTTCTGATTTCCATTAGAGTATCAATTTGCTAATTTCTACTGGTTCTCTAACAACAAGTTTACTCCACTCCTCATAGATTTATGCACTATATTCACTAGTACCATCTGTTTGCAAAAACAAACCATAGATTTACCAAACAAATAAACATTAATATCTAAAATAATTTAGTGACTTGGAAAATGTGTTACATCCTAGTAACTTTAATGATTTTTAAAGTTTTTATTTTCTGTGATATTTTCTCTCCTTCCAAGGCTTGTGTGGACAGAACTAATCTAGAACTCTTCTGTAGTAGAATTTAAGCCCAATATATGGGAAAGTAGCTGGTGGATTGATCTGGTGTTCTTGACAATCCTGAGAAGACTTCCTAATCTTCTCTCTCAGATTAAATAAAATTATATGCTTAAGTGCCATCAGAACTTGAGTTTTCATGCACACTTTGACATTAAACTATTTCTCATAGATTATAAAAGACAAAGAATTTTAATATGAAAGTACTGTAATTCTGAGGAAGGAAGGAAGGAAGGAAGGAAGGAAGGAAGGAAGGAAGGAAGGACTTGTGAAGTTTTATATTTCAGGATAATAAAAAATAATCTTCTGTCCAGGAGCTACATAATATATGTGTGTATGATAGAGACAAATTTTCCAGATGTCAGGAAAGAGCAGTATTTCCCTCCATTTTGTATTAAACTATTATCTTCTCTTTCTGACTTGAGTAAGGACAGTCAGGAGAAAGCTGTTAGTGATAACATTTTCAAATTGAACTCAGATTGAACCCTTTTGATAGTAAGGCATTTCCCTTGGTTTGCACAGATGAGCCATTCTTGCTGTGGCTTCTCTGAGCTCAAGTCTGGCATTCATTTATTTGCATTTTGGCTAGTGCACAGCTTATTTTCCACCATGGCACTACATTATACTCTGCACACAGAAAAAAACCCAACAACTTAAGAACATAGCAAAAATCCCCAACCCAGTTGACTTGCAGAAATTTCTTCTACCATACAATTACACTCTTCAGTTTTAAAGTGAATTTATGCTAATAAATTTTCTAGCCTCTAGCTTTTCTTCAGTGAGGTTCACTAAGGTCTAGCAGACTTCAATGTAATACTAGTAATTTCCTTAATGCTGTGTATTTTGAATCAAAAAGTTAACTGCTAATGTGATAGAAATATGAGCAAGTTAAAGCTTGCATCTTCAGATTTATTATTACTGTAGCATATTATAATACTTTTTCCTCAAAAATTCATATTTTTTCTTCTCTCCACTGATATTTCAAGATATTTGCAAGATAAAGACAAAAAAAACACCTAAACAAAAACAGGCTGTACTGATTCAGAAAAATATAACCTAACCTATTAAATTGAAGGTTATTTTACTGGCTTTAATTTCTGTCTTTCCACTACCATTTGGTGGTTTATTATTTAACATATTACTTGTATTATACAATTCTTAAATATGTAGGTATAGTTCATGAACGTATTTTTTTTGTACATGTAGATTCCTTTGTGAGTTTTATTCTTATGCAGATGCCAGTCCTGCAGATAGAATGTACCTCCCTGCACATGCAATTTTGGTTTATTTGATTACTTTTGTTAGCCTCCAGCTATTCATATTCCAAGTACCTATTAGCTTTCCTTGACTGAGGATATTAAGAAACAAATATGTTTGTATATGATTAGTCTTTCAAAACATAAAATCCATCATAAAACAATATAAAAGGGTTTTTTCTTTTTTTCTGTGATGGAAGAGAGACTGATTCTTTTAAAATATTTTAGAATGGAATTTCTTTTCAATTAAAATAGAATCCAGACCAAATAATTCAACTAGTCTTCGTCTTCTTGCTTAGCCCTTAATGTATTCCTCCTGTATTTGTATGATAAAGACCATTTATTGAGCATCACTACCTAAATTATACAGTTTTGATGTTGGATCCTAAGACTGTCATCTAGTAAGTAACAAACAAAGAGTATCTGTGAGCAGCTGACCAATAAATTGGACTTCATCAAAAATTCAATATCATCCAGCAAAGAATTAGGATATTTCTGGCTTCAGTTTATGAAAAAGGATTTTCACAGACAGTGTGCCAATCATGCAAAAGGATGGTTGAAAATAACTGTTGGATTGGCATATTAATGATCACAGGAGACCAATGTAAATGTCATGAACTATTGGGAAAGAATAAACTGAACACTACTACGAGTCCTCGTGTGTTCCCAGTGTGCACAGATAAAAATTTTATCACAACAAACAGCATGGTAGTTTGCATGAATTATTAAATCATATGCATACAAGAGGGTTTGTAATTAAACAGAAAGACTTACTGAGGATTATAGTATCTGACAATGTCTAGAGCCTGCAAAGTCCAGCTATAAGTCAAGAGACTAGCATATATGATTGCTTTTAATTTGTATGACAATTTGTGAGTTATTAATTTATAACATTTTTTGGAAATTGCCAAAGAGGAGACGAATGTCCAATTAGTCTTTCAGTATGCATATGTCAAACATTAATAAAAAATATTAAGCACATAGCATTATTTATATGCAATCACTTTTATCTGTCACAATAATAATAACTCCATTATAATAAGACATTTAATGCAGAAATTTAGTTTAAATTGACTATGTTGTCCTTTATGCATTATTATGTATGAGCCCTTCTAATATGCCTTCTGTTTTACATTTTTAGCAACAGAATCACATGTTTTAAACTCTCAAGGGCTTATTTTGTATTTCAGTGATGAACAATTCAGCCTTAAGGTACTTAATTCAGATTATAAGGCCTGTGACATTTAGAATAATACTGGAGGTTCCTTTTCACCCCATTATGTACATAAAGTCTTATAGTATGTTAATGTGTGCAGAAGGTCAGTAGCTCTTCTTTCTTAATGCCCTCTACCCATAGAGAAAATAAAGAATGCACTTTGTAGAAACAAGTAAAAGTTTTCAATTATGTTTTCCTTTGATAACCTGAAGTACACCGAGACATCAAATAGCTTCATATTAACTCTCTTCTTCCCATCTCATTTTACCTACTATAATGGATTAAGTTGCCTTATTCTTCTCCCCTGGTTTAAGACAATGCTGAAGATGTTAAATACTTGACTGCCATTACTTCTTTTTTAAAAAAGGAGCAAGTGCACAGGGGTACAAAAGAAACTATCCCTGAAATACTCCCAAAGGGGAGAAAGTTTTTCAACCCTTTCTGAAATGCCTTAAACGTAGTACTTATATTGTGAAGTACAGTTTCAGCACTCTAGTTTGATGCTAGTCCAAGGTAGTTAGCTTTGTCAGGACTGCAGAATGTCTGTATCATGTTACAGAATCGCAGGATCACATATGCAGCAGAACTATGCACATGAAATATTGAATCATACTAATTTGAGGTAGCTATGAGGCAAGAACAATAGGAAGATTCCAGCAAGTTCTCCACTTGTGTCTATTTCTATATAAAAAACTTGTTTCTTTCCATGAAAAGTACTGACTAATCTATTTTATGCGTTTTATGCATTAAATTGGTTTGAGAGGTTCTTGAACAATTATTCATTTAATATATCACACAAAATCAATTACTTGCATTATATGTTTTTTATCACGTTGCTATGTGAACTTATATTCCATTCTTAAGGCAAATTTTTAAACTCTGCAAAGTGCTTTCCCATGCCAATTGTGCAAGTCTTGTCATGGGTTAACACAGTTTGGTTTTTAGTTAAAGAAGAAACAGTTCTCTTTAACCTTGTAAGGACCTGTTAATTTCCTGTGGAATGGACAGAGACCTATCAGAGGACAATTTTAGATACTGACATACTATTTAACCACTGAGGAAGCTGGATGTGAACTTCGTGAATACACATATAAAGCTGAGACTGTGAGCACCGCAGGTCCTGGGCAAGATATTAACTCCTTCCTTGCACAGATGAAACTTGAGGAGCACTAATCCTTCTCTGAGTGAGAGAAATGACAGAGTGATTGAAACTTAAAGAGACACAGCATGAGAGCAAAGTCAGTGAGAGACAGAGTAAAAATCCTAATTGAGAGGAGATAGAGAAGATGCCTTGATTTTTTTAGGCTGAAATTCTTTTAGGAGCCATGGTAGTGAACTGTAATATGCTGGAATATCCCTTTAAATCATGGAAATGTGGATTGGGGAAAATGATTGTTCTGACTGTGGATAAACAAAGGTATTTTTGATGGACTAAGTGAATATTTAATTAGTAGCTGTGATCCTGTGATCCCATGAGATGTTTGAACAGAGAGAGATGAGATAAGAAGCCCTCTGTGCCAGTGAAGAAGTGAGATCTCTGTTCCATGAAATGAAGAATATAATTTTCATTCGAACTGTACATTTTTAAAATGATATCTCAGTTGTGTTCATGATCCATATGCAGCTTGGGAAAGCTGCCTATGGGAAGGACTTCACAAAAAGCAGGTTCCCAGGCAGCTATTTTTGTGACAGTTAAGACCCTGACAAGAAATGTTCAGTGTTGCCAGTGGGGAAAGTCCACGGCAAACTAAGAGACTTCTCTCTCCAAATGAACTGATGAAAGAGTATTTTATGTGGGGTGACTGACTAAGAGTGCTGAGTTTTGTCTCTTTATGTTGCTTGTGGGAAAGTGAACACTTG
>VWZU01007622.1:2545333-2581466 GCA_013397095.1 Sterrhoptilus dennistouni | reverse complement strand
GGGGGGGAGGATTTTGAAAGTTTCATTTTCATTCTCATTTTCTCTTTTTAGTGTGTGTTAATAACTCTATCTTTGTACCCTTTAAGTTTGACCCTGCTTTGCTTTTTCTCCTAATCTTATCTCACAGTAGCAGGAAAAAGAGTGAATGATTCTGGTAGACACCCAAACCACTACACAAATGGGTGTGTTGGGATTCTTAAACGGTCTCAATTTTCTTCTACAGTGGTGTACTGTGGCAGACTTCTGCTACAATGTCACCTGTCTCAGCCCTCTCTTTGATCCTGACCATAAGCTCTCAGTTCATACCTCACCCATCCATGTGATGGTCCTTGATTCCATTTGGTCATTGACAAAGAGGGCAATACTCGCTCCTTGTCTCCCTGACTGTCTTAAGGAAATTTTACTTCTAGCTCTGCTGCTTACAGATACTGTAATGAAATTGCTGTTTTGTCTCTCTATACACTAATTTCTCTTTTTTCTCCTGCTCTGTGATATCTGTTCAGCTCAGACTTTACTCTGAACTGCCTTTTGTTATTCGATTGTGAAGAGCTTAGCATAAGAAAGCTTTAGGCTTTTGGACATCTGAAGTGCACTGAAGTGCACATTTTCTCTCCTGTTCACATCCCCAAAACTTGGTCATGACACTTTACTTAAAAGATACTATGAATAGTTTCGAATAATTTTTCTATTTGACAAAAAGCCTCAATTTGCAATGAGCAAAGGTGATTACTTTTAATTTTTCAGTATTGCATTGAACTATGTGTGGCATTTTTTAATTTTTGATTTTATTTTGTATATTTTACGACAAACATATACCTGAAGAAGCTATACTTGAAGTCAAGAACAATTATTTATTTTAGTAATAATTTATTAGAGTGCAGGAGCCGTTAAAGTGTAATACTATTTCCTTCTGGGAAATAAAACAACTTAACACCCATTTATATTTTCCTTTAAAAACAGAGGTATTTCAAACCCCTGTATTTTGCAATGTTAAGGGGTTAATTGTGCTTGTGATATTAAAATCAAGTATAATTGAAGAACCGAAGAAGAAATCTTTATCTGTCTGTGTTTATAGGATTTTTTAAAGGAAACAGTTTATGCTCTTGAATAAAATATCTGTCTCACACAGGAAAGAAAAAATCTATATGGAAGTTAAAAGATAAATGCTAGATATCTAGGGAAAAAAAAGATGCTTAGTTATACAGGCCAATATCTAAGAGTATTATTGTGAGTTTTCTTATGTATATTAATACAAATTTTTCCCCACAATTTTAATTTTATAGGAAAATCAGCTTTGTTTTCCCAGTTGTTTGGAATCTGACATTAAAGTAACCCAGTCAAAAGCTTTTTGAGTAGTGTCCTTATACTTTGCTAAGCAACATCCACTAGTATCCAAATTAAATACCTGCTGAAATGGAAATTATTCTTGTGCAACTGAAAACTGAGATTACTTCATGCAAGTATTCAACCATAACATAATCTTAAAAAAAAAAAAAAAAGATCTTCAGAGAAATCTTGCACAATAAGTACTCACTTGTTTATTGGGCATTTGCTCTTCATTAATTTACAGTGCAAGAATTTCTGTGGTCATTTCTATGCTTCAGCACCCATGTATGTGTTAACATAGGAAGGTAAATATTTGTGACACTTCAGTGAGTCCTTGAACTTGGGTACTGAATGCTTTTTTCTTTAAAAGAGTGTAAAAAAGTGCTTCAGTATGAAACACTCAAGCCATCCAAGTAATTCTAACTGCAAGTTGGATTATGTAGCTAAGTAGCTAGGGAACAGGCATTTCTGATTTTTCACTGCAGCGTCTCTCTCAGGATGTATGGCTTCATGTTATACTTCAAACTTCTATGTCCGCATCTTAAGTTATGGACTCACTCCCTTTTAACATACCTGGATACTTAACCACATCAGATTTTTAGAACATTTTCATGGCATTCTTCTCACAGTATCTTCTATGTCTTCCCTCCAGTTAAGTCCTACATTTAACAAATTTGGTATGTTTTTTTCTAGGCACACAAGTACTTTCCCTACTTCTGACATCACTGATAAAAGACAAGTCCGGGAAAGTAGTGCAATTTCTAAGAAAAGCCAGTACCAGCCTTACAGCTAAAATACCTCACCATTCTCTTGTGTGCTAGATATATATCACAGAATACAATCCCTCTCTGTTCTGTTACTGAGTCTGGAATAGCAATGATCATCAGAAAGGGAATGTTTGCTTGGTGTTGTCCATCATTATCAGTGCCTCACAAATTACATTCATTAAGCTTTGAATGTGTTGTTGGTCTAAGAAGCAGTCACAAAGCTACATTCGGAAAATTACAAAAAAATATACTACAGGGAAATCAGCTAAAGGCCTAGAAACCACAGGCAAAACCCCACTCTTACTTCTTCTCTCTTTAAAAGCACTCCCTGAGAAATGGATGGGCTGCAAGTGCTCCACTTAAAAGCTTTTCTTAACAAATTCAGTACCAAGACATTTTTTTACAAGACAGCAACTAATGCATATCCCAGTTTTATTTCAGTACTTCACGAATTAAAGTAATTGCAAAGAATGATTGTTTTAAGGAAAGCCAAAAAAAAAGGTGACCTTTCCCCCTTCCATTATCTTGGCCACTAACTAGGCATTTATCAGCATGAACTTTAACATTCATAATTGTGTTGTGTCCTGAAAGAAAATTTTTAATCAATACTAATATATTTCTATGATGAAGCAGAACTTTTTCAGGTAGGAGTTCCTACATGTTCCTAATTTGGAGATCTTTTCTCTTGTTTTTTCACTCCCAGGCAGAGCATTGATAATTTAATAAAAGCTGATTAATCACATCTCCATGATAGCAATGTAAAGAAATCAGGAAGCAGAAGTAAAGGAGCAAGTAAAAATAAGAGAAAAATACAAAACAAACAAACAAATAACACAAGTCCAAAACCCCCAAACTCCCAAGCTTACAACCCATCAAGAATAAAAAGTGAAGGTAACCATATCCAGAGAGCCATACCTGCTACACACCTGTGACATGTAATAGATAATAGGCTTCTAGCAGATTTTCAGCTCATGGAAGGAGACTTGACCTGACTAAGCAGCTTAGGTAAACTGGACTGAAGCTCCATATTGCTGACACAATCACTATGTCTAAAGTAAATCGTATATCTATATAAAGGGGAAAAAAAGGACAACATTCCAGAGAGAGGTAGAGAAGTTTCTAGGGTGTCTGCAGGAATGGCGAGACCAACAAATCTGTGCGACCAACTATTATCTCCTGGTCAGGTCTGAATGCAAGGCTGCAAAAAGACAGATTTGGACCCAGCTGTCTTCAGAAGTTAATGAAATGGTAGAAAACTCCTAACTGTTACAAGGTGTCAAAAGGATGGAGAACTATTCTGACCAGCAGTTTTCAGAGAATTTGTTCATGAAATCAAAAAAGAAGTCAGATCCACAGACCTGTAGACCCCTGGGACCATGGTATTCTCCCGCCTAAATGATTCTGTGATTCTGTAATGCAGAAAACAACCACCATAAAAGAGAAAAAAATCATAACATTGTGAATGCGGGCATGTCCATGATGTGTTTCAAAACGTTGTCAATGAAGAGTGAACAGGCTCACACTATAAAATGGATTTCCTACCAACATCACAGCTCTTCCTCACTTTCTTGCCTTGAGCCACCACAGGGGCTGGAAAGAAGCTGTCTTTCCCATCAATCCATTTCAAGATACCCTGAGGCAGCTTTCTTAGGTCAAAGAAAATCAGGATTCCTCTTTATCAAACATAGTCCCATACACTTTTAACATGTAATATTTTTTTTTGTCAGATGAAAGAATCACTACCAGTTCTCTTCTTCCTCTCTCTTGATTTCTTTTAATTCAAAAGGCTAGATTTCAATGTCACGAAAGGTACTCATCCTTTGACACAGATTGGAAAGTCTCCTGTGTGCATTGCCTGGAGGCTAAACTAAATTCAAGCAAATGGATTTCTTCATGGCCTAAACCAAAAAAATCTAGAAGATGGGAGAAGGCGAGAGTTAGACACTTAGCTAGTAGTGATTAAATCATACTTATTTGTGTGGGAGATAAATTATAGAGCTCAGAATGACTTTTTGTCTAGAAAATGGCATAATTGCCAGGATGCAGATCCCGGGTGAATTTTGGAGGTGAGGTAATTATATCTTGGGGTTTAGTTTTCCCATCTTTCATATGCTTTAGGAAACCATTGCTATTAACTGTACGTAAAATAACCAAATGATGATGTGACAATGGGAGAAGAGAAGGAGTGGGAGTGCTCAAGTAGGAGAGTTAACAGCAGTCTGGAGTCTGACTACAAGGATTTTGGGTGATAAGAGGTCAGTCTGTGTTTATACAGATTCCTATGCAGTTTTTATGGGGTGTACTGGATGGCTCCCTTTTTGGGAACAAAACTAGAGAGGCAAATAAGGTACTGGAATGGCAAAACGTGAAGTGCAGAGAAATCCTGAAAATTGCAAGATTCATAGCAGCATCAGTTGGATGGGGAACAGCCCAGCAGAAAGGGGATCACCCAGCCCAACTCTTAAATAACCAAAGAGACTCATTCACTTGGATGACTATCTTAGAAGAGGAAAAAGAAGTAGAACAAGAGGAAGGGAAATGGGGTTGTCTCTTGAAATGGCTGCAAGTGAAACACTGCCACTCTATGATGAGAGACTTGTTAAGAGACGGGTAAGTAGAGGATGACTGGTCACCCTAAAGGCATATGAAACATTTATCTCTGCCTGAGGCCAATTCCACACCAGACTGGAGAAACACCCTCTGCAAGATTCCCCCTCTCTGTCTAATGGCAGGAAAAGAGTTATGGGAAACTTGGCAGATTGACTACATTGGTCCTCTTGACAAATCAGAAGGAAAATATTACATGTAGGAGTTGAAATAGTCTCAGTTCTGGTGCAGGTGGAAGCAGTAGCATGGTTCACAGGGGAAAGTACAGTGAAAGGGTTATGGTTCAGTTTCCTGCCTAAAGCAAAATCAATACTATGAGATAATGGCAGTCACTTCACAGCAGGAATAGCCCAAGAATGGGCAAAAACTAGAGGAATGCTGTAGCTGTTTGACACCCCCTACTATCCACAAATCAGTTGGATAGTATACAGGACAAATGATCACCCAAACCAGTTTTTGAGACCTCAGGATCCAAAGTGCTCTGACTGACTTAGGGAGATTATGGCCAAGTCATTGACCTAAGGGGAGTAAATGGATGTCCATGACATGTAAATTTGACCTAAGTCAGCTACTATCCTTCTGGCAACAAAGGGACTGAGAATCCCCAGAACTCTTTACATTTTCTGCTTCAGTTAGTATTGGCAAACTTCCCGACTATTGGGTTATAGAAGCACAATATAAGTTGTTGTCGTCCCTCATTGTTTTAAGAAGAATAGAAAATTCTCATTTTCTGAAGATTAGTCCTCAAAATATAAATGATGTTCCTGTTTTCATTGAGACAGTAGGTGATGGCTTTTATCTTCTTGAATTTTTTAAATACATGCAAAACAAAGTTGTCCTGGCCTGCATCCTGGCTGCTGCTTTAATGGTCAGTTTAACCTTTGCTGACAGAAAGACAAAGTACTGCTTCTTTCCTGTATAATGCTCATATTATAGCTAGAACTTAAAAATCAGCTGAGCATTCTGGAAGAATCTCTTTCTTCTTATTTATTTTCTCGGTTTGCATTGTAATTAGCTATCTTAAATTACAGTCTTATCATTTAAATAATTCCAATTTAAGCATGCCCTAGACTTAAAAAAGAGAGGGAAAGAAAAGGATTTAATTAAACTAAATTGGAAATTAAATTAAACATAAGGAATAACTTAGTCTATGATCAATTCAAAGTTCTTGGCTGAATATAGTGGTCATATCATTGCAAATTCTAATAACTAATATTCCAACCTGTAAAAGAACACTAATTTCTATCTATCTACTCCTGCTTGTTGCAGTCTTAGACGTGATCAATACTACAAATGCATAATTTACCAGGCTAGAGGTAAGGTAACTGCTAATATTACTAATTACAATTCATGGATAGATCTAAAACAATTTTAAAAAATTATATTTTTAATAATTATAGATATATTTTTTCAATATTATTTATGATGCAACAAATGCTATCTGGACTTAATTTTCTGTCTTTTACATACATCATTTATCAATTTACAAAGATGAAAATCTGAATAACATTTCTAATTTTGAAGGTCATTTCTGTCAGAACAAGTTTTGTTTTTATTAGCCCAACAGAAAGAAAGAAAGAAGGAAGGACAGAAAGATAGAAGGATGGACAGACGGATGGACGGACAGAAGGAAAAAGAAAAAGAAAAAGAAAAAGAAAGAAAGAAAGAAAGAAAGAAAGAAAGAAAGAAAGAAAGAAAGAAAGAAAGAAAGAAAGAAAGAAAGAAAGAAAGAAAGAAAGAAAGAAAGAAAGAAAGAAAGAAAGAAAGAAAGAAAGAAAGAAAGAAAGAAAGAAAGAAAGAAAGAAAGAAAGAAAATAAATTATGGCTAAACACTATTAGTGGATAGTAATAGGCCTGTAAGGTAATGCTTCAAAATCCTCTGGACCTTCTTATATCTAAAATTATTGCTATTGATATTAATAATACTGGTAGCAAGAGAAATGCACCTTAGACATTTGATGCCTGATTGCAAAAGCTTTTTGGCATTATGGTTATTGCTGTCATCATGTGCTACTTCAGTTTGAAGAAGTCATATCTCTGTCATCACTAATGGTCCATTATTAATACATGTCCTCAATCATTGATAAATTCAGCTGAATAATTGTCATGCTCTAGCTTAGATTTTTCTGCAGTCTCTGGGGCTATGATAGTATGCCTATGCTTACATAGGCTTGCATGCAGTATGAAGAAATTTTGATATAGACTTGCAGCACACTAGCGTGTTAATCATAGTGTCTGTATTTGCAATACCTTGATATGTAGTCCAAACAGTCATTCAGGTTAGCCAGGAGACGTGACTCAGAGTGGCTCTTGTCATTTTTCTTAATAAATAATCCTTGTAGAAAACTGCAGTGCATTTCCTTATGTAGCATTTTGAATCTTCCTTACTTTTCCATGTGACTGTCCAGCACATAATGTCTCTCATTTACCTGCTATAGGCACACCAAATGATCAGACTGGCAGATCCAAAAGCAAGGCACAGGTAAAACTGAAGTTGCTTCTGCTTTTAATAGTGATATTGCTTAGAAGATTTTAACATGATCTTGCCATGCCTGACTCATCACTTTACCTCAGTCAGAACAATGATTTCCAAGCAGAGAAATATCACAATTCTACAGAGATTAAAAAAAAAAAAAAAGAAAAAGAAAAAAAGAAAAAAAAAAAGAGTTAAGAGATAAGAGTTAAGAGATGTCCTGTCTGCTTGTAAAGTCTCTCTTCTCTTGCCTGGATTGAATGTTACAAGCCCCCAGCTTCTTGACTCAGGAAATTAGAACCTGTGATGTGATATTATATCAGAACACAGGATAAGACTCAAGACATTAGATTCATATGACATGCTGTCCAGGGAAGGACTACCTCAGAAATACATTTTCACACATTTTTATATGTCCCTTTAACCCAGGGAATAAAATCAAGTCCAAGAAACTCTTAAGTGATTACTTCATAACAAGGTGAAATTGGAAGTATAATTATGTATTCCTTACTACCTCTCCTATCCAACAATTAAGGCTGCATTTTTAGTGACACATAATTAATCACTTGTGATTTATCTTCATTCCCTTAGGACACTTGTATCATCTTGTGTCTGCACTTTTAGGGTTCCCAGCAACAGTCCTGATATAAAGGTTTCTGACAACTAATGCTTCATTAGCAACAATTACTCACACCTGCATCTTTGTACTAGAGTCATTGAATAGGTCAATCTACAAAAAAGCTCTAACAGTCTAGTTAGAAGATAGATATATGTTCATATTACATAGATAAAGTATTTTGTTAACTTTTCATTGTTGTCATCTACTAGTTTCAGAAATATCAGTGGTATGTCATCGAAAGTGCATTAAATATTGCTCTCCATATAGATCAGATCTGAAACACAGGAAGGTGAAGTATCCTGAAAACACTGTCTCCTCACAGCAAGAACAGCCTGGCCCTTCTCCACATATTTACTCTTTCTTATGCCTGTTATTCAGCTACTTTCTTCAATCAATGTGGAAAGCAAGTTGAGGGTGCTTCATGCTCATAGTCAGAAGAACTTGGAAAGTCCTCTTGTGTACAGCCCTTTTCGGAAAGTTCTCTAAAGATTCCACTGCCTACAAAGGCATAGAGTCTTATCTGCACTGCCAACCCCACCCTCAAGACGATGAAAGCTGCCACTGCACAGCTGTTTTGAAATGTTAATAGGCTAAATGGCAACTGTATCTTTTATTTTACATCTTCAACCACTGATGGCAATTGAAGTTAAGTCTGATAAGATTTCATCACAGAAAAGAAGTATAATGTTAAAGGAAAACTTGAGATGAGAGCCCAGGTAAGGTTTTATTTCCAGGAAGGACTCCATCCCTGTGATAAAATAGCACTTTGAAGGCCAGAAAAAGATGTCATTTTCTTCAGCACATTAATGAGAAACATGTAGCCCAGAATGTCCAGCAAAGCAGAGACAAAGCCTTTATGGCAGACAACTTGCATTTGTAGAGTTAGTAGTTAAAATTTTGATTCTGGTTTTAGTACTTTTTTGTAATTTCTAAAAGCACTTCGCATAGTTTGGTGCTTTTCAAAAATAAATTTTGAGAATACTTGAACAACAAAAAAAAATTACAACAAAAGAAATCACAAAAACACCCAAAAACTCAAACAAAACCCCCCACCAAACAACCAAACAAATACAAAGAAACAAACAAAGACAAGAAGAAAAAAAACATATATACCATTTCGTATGTTTTCCAAACAGTCAACGCAGGAAGATTGCCAGAATTCATACCTCCATGTTTATCCTTGCAGAAGGGCTGACATCTCTCAATCCACATAATGGTGACTTTCCAGTGTTTTGTATCACTTATTGTCCCATGTTGCTTTTATTTGCTTTTCCTTCTCTCTTCACTGGACTTTCACATGATTTTACTAAACCAGAAGACAACTGCACCACTAAATGGAACAAATTTAATTTGCCAGGGCATTCAATTGATAAAAAGTCCAGCAAGAATGTAGATGAAGCTACAGACCAAAAGCTCTTTTTTCCTTGACCAAATTTTGCTCAAGAGGTTTCATCTTTTATATTAATACACAAGACCCTCTACTTTTTTTAAGTTTCTTTTTTAAATCAATGTGGAGGTGGCTGATTTTTCATTTGCTTTATCTTGCCTAGTTGAGTAAAATTTATTTTATTTCATTATAAGAAGTAACTGTGGGAGTTCATGTAACTGGTGATGATGAGCTTCACAACAAAATAAAGTTTGCAATATGCTGTTGCAACAGCCTACCTCATTTTTTAAAACTGCCTTTTTTAATGTTTGTCCAAAGTATTCTGCTAATCTATTTTGAATTGAGTAACAAATATGTGATTTAGTGCATTTTCTCACTTTTTTTTTTTCAGGAAAACTGTTAATTCACCAAGAAAAAAGAAAAATCTTAATCTAATGCAATCTCTCCAGGCAAGCCATACGGGAAAAAGCAAAATCACAATATCCCTCAATAGTTTTAACAGAAATTTTTGACATTAGTGTTATTTCTGGCATCCTACAATAAACACAATTTATAATTATGTACATGTATTTATTTTTATCTGCTAAACAAGATGTAGCATTTCCACCAAGGCTTATTGCCATTTTTGTCAAAAGGATAAAGTGATTTGAGTGAAAATGTTTGTATTGATTTCCTCTTTCAATACCACTCCAAAGGCTCTTACCATCAAGAATAAGTTCTCTGTGGCTTTTTTTATTTATTTTTACTTTTACTGTGTTCACTGCAGGATACTACAATAAAAGTTACATTCTGTGGCTTGGAAAATTAATATTAACTGAGTGACAAAGTACATACAGTAACTATACACAGAAAGTCTTGTGCATCCCTATACCATGAACATACAAAACTGGCATATTTTCTTTCAGCTAGTACAATTTTCCACTTTTGAAATTCTCCTAATTACATTTTCACAAGTCATTAAAAGCTGGAGAAACTATTAAGAAAGATATGCAAACAAAATTTTAGTATTAAACAAAAGGATTAAAGATTAATTTTATCAGTAGAAAAGCAATATGGTATACCATACTCCACTGCTTCATATTGTCTTCAAATAATTTTGGTTAGTTAGGGAATGACCATTTGAACCTGTACAAATACTCATAATGCAGAAACCTATATATGGAAGTAATTTGATAATTAGCTTCACTTTACATTTATATATAAGTCTTTGATTTTTTTTACTATTACTCTAAACATTTTGTTTCCTTTTTTGTTTTCTTTTTTGCTTTCTTTTCCCTACAACTGCTCTTTGGAAATGGTTTATTTAGACTTTTTATTGCTCAATTGGGTTTATATGTCAAGGTGGTGGTAGCAGGAGGCTGCAGGGATGGTCTCTGTGATAGGCACCAAAGCCAAAGAGGAGGGAAGAGGTGCAATAGGCCCCTGCAGCCCCTGGAGAAACCCATAGTGAGGCAGGCTTCGCAGCCCATGGTGAAACAATGGAGCAGATTTCCATCTGCAGCCTGTGGAAAACCCCACAGCAGAGCAAATGGATATATCCTGAAGGGAGCTTTGGGTCCATGGAGAAGTGCCTATGCAGGAACAGATTTTCTGGCAGGAGCTGTGCCTAATGGGAAACCCACGCTAGAGAAGTCTCTTTCTGAAGAGCTATAGCCAGGGGAGAAGATACATTTTGGAGTAGCTTGTGAAGGACTGTACATTGTGGGTGGGACCCCACGCTGGAGCAAGGAAACAGTATAAGAAAGGAGTAGCAATGAGGAACTCTTATGGACTCATCACAACCCTCATTCCCATCCCTCTGCATCATTCCGGGAGTGGATGAAGTAAAGGAGTTAAGAGTATTGAGCCTGGGAGGAAGACTAGGTGAGAGACATCTGCTTTTAGGATTTTTGTTGTTTGTTTCTCATCATTCTACTTTATTTTAATTTAAAACTGATTAATTTAATCTTCCCGAAGCTGAATCTGTTTTGCTGTGGTGATAATTGGCAAGCGAGTGATATTTCTGTATTTATCCTGACATTTAAATTTGCCATCTTATTTTGTCCCCTATCCTGTTGACAAAGGGAAGTGAGAGAACAACTGGGTGGACATCTAGAAGCAGCCATGGTCAACCCACCTCAATTAGTTGCCTTAATTTTCATTTTCACATTTACAGAACAATTTATTTGTTTTACCTTCACATGACTACTAGAGGTTAGCTTATAGTGTCATGGAAATAGGATGGACAAATCATGTTTGATATTATTTTGAAACGAATTGGCTCAAAATTTGTCATGATTTTTTTCAGGTTTTAGACTAATTTCATATCCATGACCTCTGGTTGCCATCTGTTCTAAGGAGCTAACTGGTCTCCTTTGCCCCAAATAGCTATTTCACATCTACAATTTACAGTACTCTCTGTGGCATCAAAATCCCTCTTTGCTGGGTTACATGTAACATCATTGACAAGAAAATTTGGAAAGTAAAATATATTTTAAAAATAGTGTATCTCTTAAGGCAGACTTACTGGTGAAAAAAAACCTAACCAACATATAGAAGTCTAACCTGAGCTAACCAGTTCTTACCAAGTAAGAATTTTCTACCAAAGTAGAAATTCTGAACTTTTCCTCTAGCCACATAAGCAAATGTCAAATTTTCAGGGATTTGAGTTGAAGTAACCACTATCACCTCCTTATTTTCCATCAGTCAACTTCAGGTATAGATCCAAAAAGGTGAATTCTGTTTTCCATGCAGTAGTATCTAGGGAGAATGTGTCTCAGGCTCTCCAAAAAAGCGTTAAGAGTGCAGTGTCTTATATGACACCCCTTCCCAGACAAGCGGGTCAAATGTACAACAGACAGTGGGTCAGGCAAGACACACAATGTCAAGCACACTTCCAGGAGCTAAGCACACCTCCATGTCCCAAATGGATGTTTCTACACCCACCTTTTACAGCACAGAGGAAGGAGGTTTGCAGTGTAATGCAGCACATGAAACATGGTAAAGGAGGTGGCATATAAGAAGGGAGGCAGGGAATCAGCAGAAGTACCAACCATCCCAGGGTATCAGATGACACATTCCATTGCATCTCCTCTGAACTCTGCTTTCAGCACCTGTGAGCTCACAGTAACAGAAGCACATTGAGGGCACTGGGAAAACTTGGAGCACTTCCATAATCTGGCATCTGTATCCCCAAGAATAAGAAGAATGGCCAGCAATGCTCAGCCGTGTGTCTGCTAGACATTTGTACTTTCTGCAGTGCTTATCAGCCTAGAATTTACACAAGGGAGGAAAGAATAAGAACATCCATCCTATCTTTCAGGATGGCTGTCAGTCATGAGATGAAAGACATTACTGTTCTGAAGTTCACTTGCACACACAGCAAATTGTTCAGCACCATCAGCTGGAGATTTCTTCACAACCATGCTGCAAAATCCTGCTGTGTAAACACAGCAACCTCAGCTATGTACACACTATGGAGCTCTAATGAGGGGATTATACTCAATAGTGATGGGGTTATACTCAATAGCCACAAAAATGGAGCAGGCACAGGTGCTCACTGCTATCAGCTCCAAAAACTTCTCTTCCTAAAGCTGAGGTAGGAAAGCACCTGGTAATAAAGCTGGGAAAACTTTTTATGAGGTTCCCCCACACCTCTATACCACAGAGAGATATTGCTTACAGGACCAAATGGCTGCTGCTCATGTTCTAACAATAGCAGCCCATGAAGGAAGTACTCTCATTTTCTGAAAGGATCAGTGAAGAAGCCTGAAGATGGGTGAATTTGATGAAGACAAAGCAGCAGAAGGGACAGGCTCCATCTGTACCAAGCAGATCCACATGATGTGTGCAACTGCCGGACCACATGAAGGGTTGAGGAAGTATTGGCAGTGAGGCCTTATAGCCTGGTAATGCAAATACTGTCTTCAGGGCATATGCAGTGTCCTTTCTGTACCTTTCTGTTGCCAAAGGGCCACATGAGACAGCTGCATTTGCCTTTCCAAGGCAGACAGAGTGTGTCACAGCACTCTCAGGCCTGCCTGTCCCACCCTGGTCTCAGCTCATCCCCAAGAAGGTGCCCAATGCTCAGGTCTGGGGCTGCGCTGGGGCTTCCACTACCCTGCTCCTGGCTGGGACTGTGGGACAGCCTCGGCTGCCAGACCCTGCTGTCCCCTCCCCTGGCTGCTCTTGGCCCCCATGGAGATCTGAAAGGGTACTGTAAAAGAAGGAGTTAACTGCAAAGTGTTACAAATTACAAGACAGAGCTATTGCAATGATAACTGAATACCTAGAAAGTGCCTGTTCCATCTGGCAACATTGAAAACAGCACCAGATGGATCCTTTACCCAGATTAGCCCTCCCTCTCTCTAGGCATGGCCGTGTCACAGATGTGGGGATCTGGGCTGCTGAGCAGCAGTAGAGAAGACTCAACCAGCCCAGGACTCTGTAGGCACTGTGAATATGTAATAAAATTCAACATTACTATTCTTATGTATTTTTAGCATGTCCACTGATACACATTATCAAACACCTCTGGGTATATTCAGCTTTATTCTTCTCCATTAGTATGGATGTTCAACATGCTGCAGAGTGTTCTTTCTGGAGAAAGTGACCTTGCTAAGCTACCTGTGCCCTGTCCACTGAAGCCAGACTGAAGAGTGTGAAGTTTTCAGAGGCTGCAGAAGGGGACCACAGGGATTAGGATTGCTTGAAGGTGAACAGAAGAAAAACATTAGGGCTTAAACTTAACTTTGAGTTTGTATCCCTGGGGAGTACTTTGGGAGAAAGGAGCCACGATGCATGACAACACCAGGACATACCTCTGCCACTACTATACCTGAAAGGCCCAGGAACACTAGTTTAGGATATTTAGCAGTTCAACATGGGACTAGTACAGAACTAGACATCAATGTTATACTAGTATATCCCTTTCTAGGAATGAAATTCATTTGGTTAAATGTAGATATTTATAAGAATGATTCCTCTGTTTTGGGGGTCTGGTACAGTTTGTGTTAGTGCTTGAGGTCAGTTAATCTTTCTTGCGAAACCTCTGATATCCATCTCCATCCAATTAGCTATTCTTTAAGCCAGGGCTTCCAGGACCACTTTGCATTCTCTTCCTAAAGACAATGTTTAAAAATTTCTTTTAAAATTAACACAAAATGTCCAAGATACTGGAATAGTTGTTTATCTCTTGGTGGTCTACTGTTAAAAGCACAGCTTGAAGACATTTCAGACAGATACACTCGCCTGAAAAAGTGAATTCTTCTCAAAAGTCCTGGATAATGTACTTGATTACAGTCTGAAAGGTGTAGTGAGATGGAACAAAACTATAATCTTAAAAGTATTAGGGCACACAAGAAGTGACTATTCAAATATGTCCTTGGCCTCTCTGTATTTGTCAAGCTGGCCCAACCTTTCCAACTCCACACACAAGTTACCAACAAGGCCATGTAGACACGTATCAAGTATATACACCTGTGAGCAAAACCCAGAGATGTATCTCTCCACTTCTTGCGTTTCTTGTTTTTGCATGTCCATAAAAAGACAACATGGTTGGTGAAAGGTCTACAACAGAAGTTTAGAGCACAGTCTAGAATGGCTGAGGGAGCTGGTGTTGGTTAACCTGGAGAAAAGGAAGCTCAGGGGAAAACTTATCTCTGTAACTACATGAAAGGAGGATGTACTCTTCTTCCTAGTAAAAGGATAGGCTAAGAGGAAATGGTATAAAGTTGTGCCAGGAGACATTTAGATTAGACATTAAGAACAATAACTCCACCTAAAGGGTTGAGAAGCATTGGAACACATTGTCCAGTGAACTTGTGGAGGACCAGCCCAAGAGGAAACTAAAAGATTAGTTACTGTGTTGCTGAGGGACATGGTTTATTGGTGGACTTGGCAGTGTTAAGATTCAGACTAAGTGATCTTAGAGGCCCATTCTGAATTAATCATTCCATGACTTTATTGTTTAATTCAACCATCTTCTTTTTAAAAAAGTACTGTCATCACATACGCTTTTGTGCCAGACACACATCACCTTCTTCACTTTGATGCTGTTGTCCAGGTATGGTGCTGACATGTCTCTAAGGAGTTTGAACAGATATGCTGGTATGTGTGCCTAGTGCTCTTTGAGTAAATGCCACAAGCTGTGACTGAGGCAGTGGGAAGTGACATATTCTTGTGAAAGCCTAATACTGTCAGCCTTAATTTGAGGTGAATCAGTTTTATTCTTTCTGTTCTTCTTCCTTCTAGAGTGCAGAAAACAGGTGCTTCTGCACCTTCCTTCACCTCCACTCATTCTCTGGTTCAGGGACAGAAGGAACAACGCCTCAGTATGTAGAGCACATTTGTGAGGCTTGGAGTCTTGTGTTAAAGAACGTATGAAATATTGTTTTTTTTCTCCCATGCCTTTAGCGAAGTAGAGACTTCTACTGGACATAACAGACAGGACATCTATGACAGGCTCAGGCCAAAAGCTGTGTCACCTGTGCCTTATATATGCAATTTATTCCTACTTATACAGGCTGGAACTGTTGTAGAAGACTAATGTACACTATAGTTTAGAGGAAGAGTTTTCTTATCAGGGAGAGTACAGACATAATGTAAGGAGGAGTTAATGATGGACTAAAAGGGATGAGAAGTGTAGCTTTCTTTGATTGTGGCTTGTGATATAACCTTGTTGAAAACATCAATGATTTGAAATGCTACCTATATGAAGGTATATATCTACAGAACCTTTTGTGAATATAGGAGTAAATAATTTATTCAGCACTTGAGGCAATGCATCTTATGAACAATGATAGCTACATCAGGAAATGCAGTCAGGCTAAAGATAAACACACATTTAATCATGAATATAATAATTATAGGAATCTCATTCCTATATTCCGTGTGGAAATAATAAGAAAATTAGGCCTAAGGAAGTTAGTGGCAGAAATATGTTAAGGTAAGTGGCAGTCCAATATTTGTTTGATTCTTCATTCAAAAAGTGTAACAACTACAGGCAGTGGCTTCTCCAAAATACCATGGGAAACTGGAGTCTAGACTCATTAAAGGACCTTCAAGAAGGGCCTCACTCTTCATGCCCCACTTTATTGCTCCCACACACTAATGTAACTTACTCAAATGTAAGTTACAAAAATATTTTTTATGCATTTTTTAATGTACTCTGTGGTATTGCTGAGGCACACTTTATACAATTCAAAATGGTTTTCTTGCAAGCTCATTTCAGTCATGATTGCACATAGGAAGTATAAAATTACTTGTTGCAATATGTACTTTTAGTATTATAGTATTATGCTTATTATTTAGTATTTTAGTATTGTACCCATATCTTAAACACCATGCAATTCAATATTATATAAAAGGTTAAATTTCTGCGGGTTTAGATGTAACATAAAATAATAATAATAGAAAAATCCCACAGAATTTTACCACAAAGAATTTCTAAATAAATATGCTTAAATCCTCAAGGTCCCATGGCTGAAGCTGAGCAAAACCAGATTCCTGACCCCTACATTATTTTGACCTTTGTCAATGGCCTAGAAGAAATAAGGTTGCAGTCAATAATTTAAAGATTATGAAGATTCTGTAATTGGTTAAATAATGAACAGTACAAATCATTGCCACAAGAAGATATGGTTCACTTGGTAAACCAAGACAAGAAAAATATTCCTTTCAAAAAAAAACAATGCAAGCTGTGTGTACAGAAAGACTATTTTAGGGAGGGCTATACTAGAATCCAAAGACTCCAGAAGACTAAGTAGATAATTAAATAGGGAATTGCAATAGTCACCAATGGAATAGCTACAACAGGTAATTAATGAACTAGGAAAGAGGAGCACAGAGGTGTCTGTTACAAAGATCCACATCTTGAGAAGGTTCTTAAAACACTGGAGAGATTTTAAAACAGAAATAAACACAGAATCATAGAATATGCTGGCCAGGAAGAGATGCATCCCAGACTCCAACACTTAGTGCTTTGCAGGACACGCCAAGAGTCACATCCTGTGCCTGACAGCAATGTCCAAACATTTCTGGAACTCTGTCAGGCTTGGTGCTGTGACCACTTCCCTGGGGAACCTGTTCCAGGGCTCAACTTCCCCCCCGGTGAAAAATCTTTTCCTGATATCTAACCTAAACCTCCTCTAATTCAGCTTCATGCTGCTTCCTTGAGTCCTGCAATTGGTCATAAGAGTGAAGAGATCAGTGCCTGTCCCTCCTCTTCCCCTTTTGACTGCAGTGAAATCTTCCCTCAGTTTCTCCTTCTGCAGACTGACCAGACCACGTGACCTCAACCCTCCCTCTCCTGGCTGGTGATGCTGTGCCTGATGCACCCCAGGACAGGGTTGGTTCTCCTGGCTACCAGGGCACTGCTGACTCAGGTTCAACTTGCCAGGACCAGGACCTCCAGATCTTTTTCCACAGTGCTAATCTCCAGCCTCATGTTCCCCAATCTATACACACAACTAGGGTTGACTTGGCCCAGGTACAGAATCTGGCACTTGCCATTGTAAAAGTTGCTATGGTTGGTGATGGCCCATCTGTCTTTATTTGTCTAGCTCATCTGCAGGGCCTTTCTGCCCTCAATGGAGTCAACAACTTCTCCCAATCCAGTGTGATCAGCAGACACAGCATCACTTTGAGTCCCACATCCAGGTGGTTAATTAAGATGTTAAAGAGAGCTGGGCTGGGTGTGGAGCCCTGCAGAGCCCAGCTAGTGACAGGTCACCAGTCTGATGTTACCCCTTGACTATAATCCTTTGTGCCTGACCCATGAGCCAGTTGTTCACACATCACTTAACACAGTTAGCCAATTGTGTTAAGGACACAGATGTGTGCTGGACATTTTGTCCAGAAGGATCCTGTGACAGACAGTATCAAAGGCTTTGCAGAAATCCAAGAAGATTCCATCTACTGGCTTTCATAGATCAACTAGGTGAGTTACCCTTTTGTAGAAGGAAACCAGATTTGACAAGCAGGACTTTCCCCTCATGAATCCATGATGGCTGTGACTTGGCTCTAAAGTAGTAATTCCTGTAGTCGAAAAAAAAACATATACAAACTCTCAGAAAAATCCTTAGTGTTTTTAACTTGAGGGAACTTGAAAGAGTCATTTGATCATACCCTTTAAGTATTTGCATGGCTTTACTTATATCTTAGGTGTACTTGAATGCTTTTGTTGGGATTTTCATTCTAGTAAAGGAGAAAGCTGTGTCACTATTCCCTAGACAGTTGGCTGGATGTGTTAACTTTAATTATATTAGGAAATTACATTTCAGAATAGTAGGAACTATCTGTGCATGTGCTTCGTGAAGGTGATGCTCTGGCATTTGATTGACAGGGTCAAGTTTTTGAAAAAGACATTGAGAATGGCTCTCCATCTGTAGAGGCCTGAACTAACTGCTGGGCATCCCATAAGACAACACTGTTAGTACCAGCAACTGGTTTTGAAGGTGTGGAACCTCTTTTCCACTCTGGAGAAGTAGAAGAGGGAAATTGCAGGTTGGATGAGGATCATGGTTGTCTGCTTTTGTGATTATGACAGTGGCTGGCTCAGAGAAATGGACCAGACCAAGATGAAATCCAGAGTTCCAAAGGCAGAACAGAATTTTTAGTGGACAACTAAAAAAGAAGTTCTGTGGGTCACAGCTCAGGAAGAGGTCAGCTGCCATTTGATCCGTAGAGGACAGACAAAAATATGAGTAACTGGAACATGATGAAAACTTAAAATTTGTATTTGTGGCAAGAAAACTATCAGATTTCGAGATCATGAAGAAAATCTAGTTCATCCCAAGCCTAGTAAAACTGAAAACAATTAATAGTACTTTTAAATGTATTATAATTTAAAATTACCTTTTTAATGGAGAATGTTGTCAATATTTGTATTTAAACATCTCACTGTAGCTTTCAGGAAATGTGCAATTTTAAATTGTTTGGAATAATTTCCAATCTATTTCCTATTGACTGAAGTACTTCTTAAGCAAATGTTTGCATATGTAATTAGAAAACTGTATGCATGAATATGTGCAGCAATTATATTTGCAGCACTGTACATTTTTGGACAATTATACTATTGAAATTAGTTGCCTCAAATATTTACACTTATTATTTCATTTTAAAATGTTATCAGAGACACTTCTGTTATACTAGAAATCTATGCTGACTATGTTATTAGTTCATACACATGTAGTATGACCTTTCCTTTTTTTATTTGCCTTCTTTTACTTCATTATACTCTGAAGTTAGGGTAATTAAAAATTTCATAATATTTCCTTTTATAATAGATTTTTTGCATGTGTGGGATGATGAGGAAAAACTTCATTGCTTTGAGTGACATACCTTTTATTTCTGTTTCAAAATATACTCTACTCTCATATTCAAAGATGAGTCTGAATTCCAGGAATGTTTTAGCTTCAATTTGAGCACAACTGTATTCCATGTCATGACTAACTATCATGTCAGAAGAGTACATTGATATATTACTTGGACAACTTTTGTGAGTTTCTCAATCTAACCAAAAATTTTTTTTATTTTCTAAAGTTCTGTGGAATTCTTACGTGTTTCTCAATGAATTATTGCAACTTTGAAATATACTGTTTTGGAAGAATAGGCTTGGGTGTAATGTTAAGTAAGACATTTTTGGAGTTTTTCAAATTTGTATATCTAATGAGCTAAAAGGCTTTTTTGATGAAGTAATGATTTGTGATCCTATATTCATTGAAAATAAAATATGAGAGTTCTTCATGCTGAACTGTTTTTTGTTTTACTGGCTGAAGTACCTTTAGTTGTTGAGCAGGGCCCATGGGGCATATTTTCTGTTTGCTCTTTGACCACTCAAGCTTCAAACTCAGCTGCTAAAATTTATTACAAATCCCAAATCAATGGTAAATGCTACACTTTCCACTAACCCTGATGTTCTTCACAAATACTTTTAAAGTTTTATTTTTAATATGCTATTTATTCACTTAACCAGTTAATTACCTTTTCTCTGGTAATAGGATGGTGGTTCGAAAATCTGTATTTTAATAGCCTGATTCTTTGCCAAATATGTTTATAACCAAGAATTAAGACAAAATTCAGCATTGCTTAGGTAGTGACTCAATATGATTGAAATATTAAAGGAACACAAGGTCAATGTCCCTTCACTTTAATAAGTGCTTTGATGTAAAACTCAGACAAAAATATGTGTGGATGTATTTGTGCTTTCAAAGCAAATGAATTGAACAGAAAGAAAAAAGAAAATTTCCTTCCCAAGGAAATAAAGGCTATCTGTACATCTGCAGTTTGAGATTAAAGGTAGTACAGGGACAATAATGCTTTCATTGGTGGTGCTCTTCCCCCATTATAGCCTGGCCCCACAATGATTCATTTATCAGGAATGTATTATGGGAGACAGTTTAAAAATATCCAAGTGATAGATATTCTTTTCCTGTTGTGTTTAGAATAAATGGTTTACTGTAATACTGGAATTGCAGAAGAATTTAGCTCAGAACTTCTGGGAAAATGAACTTAATAAGCCCTTAAAGCATTCATCTATTTTTAAGTCTTTTCACTGTTTTTGTTAAAAGAGTAAGCCTGTTTCAGATATCAATGTCCATATTTTTCTTACATTTTTGAGGTATGAGTGACAAATGCACATTTTCCTCACCGCTGGTTCATTTTCTAGACCTTTGTATGTATTAGAATTCTCATTTCTGGAATAGGAAGTCTATAGTTTTATCTGCTGAACACAAGTATTTGCAGACTGAGTGTCATTAATTATACATCCTGATAAAAAATTAGTTTCACAAATGAGTTGTGATTAATTGATGAGTAAATGATCCTGCATACATTTTCCTTCTGGAAAATGGATGATAGGAAACATTTCTTTGAAAGAGAAAGGCACAAGAGTTCACATTCTCCTCAAGCAATTTAATGACTCTAACCATGCTGACTTCCTGTCAATGCAACCTAAGGAATTTACTAGATACAACTACAAAGGTCAGGTAAAATTAAAGATGTGTAAGAGCCAAGATGTCAATTTCTTGCCCATTTCAACCAACACACACCAAGATCACAATCACAAGTTCCAGTCACATCAGCAGCAAGAAATGACAAATGGCATAGTTTCTGTGTGCTTTATTACCATGGTTCTCCCTACCAGTAAGTTCATTTAAGAGGCAGGTTTTGCAAACAGTGTCATATCCTCATAACATTTCCTATTCATTCCATAATTTTTTGACAAATACAAGAACCACCATTCTTCCTATACGCAGTCTTCATGTTACCAGCTTCACAGGAAAATGGAAACATAGGACATGCATCCATCATGAATGGAAAGTAGAAAATATCGTATGCAGGTGTGAGCCCATGCACAGTGTTATTCCTGCATGTATTTCTCAGTGTACATCCATGTAAATTATTTTCTTATTCAATTTATAGGCTTGAGGACTCAGAGAAATAAGATTTTGACAGAACTACAGTACAGCTCATAAAAATTTGAGTTTCCCAATCAGTAGCCTGTTGCACTCTCATAGGTCTTTTCACTCTAGCTTTAAGCATAATTATTTAGGAGTTTAGTAAGACAAAATATCCCTAATATATTAGGAAAAATGAATTACACATGAATGGAAAGAGTTCTGAATCTACAAGACAACCATATTCATATTTCCCAAATAAGCAGAACAGGCTACTTTAGTTCACAAAAACTTTTGCATCTCTTCCAAACAACATTCAGTGATACCTTCTGAACGTGAAGCTATTGGGGATTTTTTCCAGTCATATCACATAAATAGGACACTTAATCCCATTTATTTATATGGTCAAGCAATAATCACCACCTTCCTTGACCTCTGACAGGAATCATCTGTACAAAATAATTAAGCAGCTTCACTGCTTCTGGGCATTTTTGGACTATCAGATGATACTGAGCCAGAAAGAGTCAAAACATTCCATGGCTACTGACCTGAGATTCAAGGTTTTATTATGTGTCTTTGAAGAGATATCATGCCATAGTTAGAAATGGTTGTTAGAAGAGCTCCTGAGGGTTATGATGCAGTCACAATTTGCCAACAGCAAGTTTGACTAAAATTCTTCATATTTCTTTATAGAAACACAGACTGAAGAATGTTCAGGGGAAAAGTAATTTGCATCATCTTAAATTTCCCATTTCTATACCATGGCCTAAAGTACCTAAAGAGTTTACATTTACCAACTTATAAATGAAGTTATTCTAGTGTTGCTTATTTCAAAACAAAACAAACAAACAAAAAACCAACCCCTCCAAAAAAAAAACCAAACCAAAACCAAAACAAAAACCAAAATAACCCCCAAAACTGTTCTGTATTAGAGTCCCCGTGTAATATAAAAGTAATCTCAAATATTTGATCCCATACAAGTGAAAAAGGGCAAAACCCCTTTAAAAATACCTGTGTGTTCACCTCTTTAGACCTTCTAGATAGATATATTATGTCACCCTTCTGAGTGAATACAAGGTGAAGCATTCAGTGCTATGTAAGTGTCTGAATAACCTGCATTTTGTGAACTCACTGTATAGAAATTTATTTTATAAATTTCATATATTTTAATACACACTAACTGAACGCTTTGCCTATCACTTGTAAGCAATGAACTTCTTTACTTTCTATGATTTATCATATCATTGTTTGCCAAAGCTATGTTAGAGGATTTCTAGAAAAGAGGTTTCTTAAGTGTCTTATAAATAAATATTTTCACCTTATGCCATGCATTAATATTTTCATATGCACGTGTATTTTCTCCTTAAACTAAAAAAAAAAAAAAATAAAAAAAAAATGCAGCATTTAAACTATTAAATGTCACTTCAGCACAGTCTTTTGTCTGCACTGTAGCATGTCAATCAAAACCATAATTCCCCAGCTACATTTCTGCCTAAGAGCTGAAAACATAATGATCAGATAATTATATTTACCATACTGTGAAGGAGTGAATTTTAAATAGAAGCTTACCGTAAAATGCAAGAGAAAGGAAATGTTCTGCTCCTTCTTGTTCCCCTTTCCTGCCCCCATTCATCCAGAGTCTTAGCAAAGGGTTTTTCCTGCCTATTCTTTGCCAGCTGGTGAAGAAGATGATGACTAACTCTTCTTACAATCTGCAACCTTATCAAAGAGTGGATATTATTTGGGTGTTACTCTTATCATCTTCTTTAAAGAAAAAGACAACATTCAACTTTATTTCTAAGAAGACATTTTGGCTTTAGGGATATGCTTTTCCTTTTCTTTTCCTTCCTAATGGGTGGAACTGAATCTAGACCAGATGGAATTTAACTTTTGTCATGCTCTGTGAAGTTATCATTTGCATAAGAAAGAATAAAAAATAATTCCATACCATCTTCGATACTATTCACTTACTTTTCTGTGACACTGATATTTCAGAGAAAAATATAAAACTATTTGTGTCCAGAGATAACAGTGTGCCAGAAAATATGTATGGAATGTTTGTCTAAGAGGAGACAAATTCTGCAGCTTCAAGTATTCCTCTCTTTATTCCACTTCTGCAGTATTCCGTTAGCTTGTCACATCATGACATCTGAGTGATTCCTGAATCTTTTAATAGTTGGAATTAAATAAAAAACTAGAGGTATAGTCACACTGCCTTATGTGTTGCAGCGACCTGTGCTGTTCCTTTAAAAGAAAATCAAATATTTAAGAATGTATCCAAGCAGGGAAGAGCTAAGAAACAGAAAACTTCTTAGGAAAAGAAGGGTATGAACATGTTTATCTCAACATTATATCAATTTTCAAGATCTAATGTATTTCACGTTTATACCTTATATTGCTAGTAGCAAATAGACAAACATAAGTAGAGTATCTGTACATGTATTTGAGTTAAAAACATTATTGTTCTATTGACAAGTAGATTCATTTTACCCTGGAATTCTTGGGACTGTTATAAAAGTATCCAAGATATCAGCAGGTCTCCTTCTGAGAGAAAATAGCATCTTTTCAGGCTCCATTAGTGTGACATTTTAAAACTCATTATGTTCAGTAGGATTCTGAATGAGAACATGTGTTTTTACCATATGATGTTCAATATCTGGCAAAGATAATATATACATAGATTATATGCCTCTGTGAAAAGAAAGGGATTTACAGCTTTTTTCATACTTTTATGACCTGAGAGTGTACATGATTATAGTAAGGTTTTGCTTCTCTTCTTTTCTCTGCTGAAATTAAAAAGATAATATTCATCCCCTAGAAAACATCATGGATCAGGGCAGAGATATAACACTCAAAGTCTTTGGAGATAATTCCCTGTAGTATGACTTTGAAATTAGAATAAACCCATCATGATGATAAGTAAACAGAATCCTGAAGCATGTTTTGTTTTGTTTTGTTTTTACATGATAGCATACAGGAGGACATCCATGTCTCAGAGGGTGAAACCCATGGATGCTTGGGTTTGGTTTTTAAGAGAAATAGAGCCTAATACTAAACACTGTGATGTCTATTTAGACAAGCTTGTTTTCCGAACATGTTTTTAATACTAAAAAGAAATATGGACTTATTGAAGTCTAATTTAATATTTTAAATTAGAAGATTTAAATAAGTGAAACACTGCTTTGGACTGAAAATTAAACATAAGAACAACAGATGCAGTAATTATGAGTTACAGTTGGACTGTGACTTTCTAACATCAGAAATATTTCCTATGTCATGATGTCACAGATAGATTCTCTGTGCTTTTTTTCAAATGTAGAAGTGTGGGCTTTGTTATCATAAAGCTCTTGGCCAAGTGATACATTTCTACTTTTTATTTTATTTATTTATTTTACTTTATTTTATTTATTATTTTAACTATTTCCAATGAGCACATTTGTTTACCAATTTGATCATTCTCTATTCCTTCAAAAGCAATTGAAAGTTAAGCTCTTGATGTCATACTAACTGGAGCATTAAGATTTATGTTTGGAAAACTATTCACAATAAATACTGCTATTTCTAAAATAGATACAAATCTACAGGTTTTGTGAACTCTTGGACTCTTTTTGAGTTCTGAAATATTAAGTTCAGTCTTTGAACATGGTGTCAAACTGTACTGAGAAAACAGAAAGGAGCAGACATTTTCCTGAATCCTTCTTTCCTTCTTGATCCGTGGAATTTGTCCTTCAGGGTAAGTATGAAATTCCCAAAAGTCACTAAGAGACAGTAATGGGAGAGAACGGGAAAAAAAAAAAAAAAAAAAAAAAAAAAGGAAAAAAAAAGGAAAGGCAAGCACAAGAAGATATAGGGGTATATTTATCTCTAAAAAGTACAATGAATGAATGATGTGCTGCCTGCTGTAAATATTCGAATCCCTTTTGTTCTTTCATTCTTGCAGTGAATTCAAAGGTCATTTCGGAGTCCTTGTCTTCACTGGAAACAATGTCCAGAAATTGCTCAAAAAGCAAATCTTCTCAAAGTGCAGTTTCTGATCCCAAGATAAAATTGCATAATTTTTCAAATGAAAGAGTAGGTGAACGTGCAGCTTACTTACTGCATCTGCCACAGCATTGCATTTAGGGAGTTCATTGCTATGAACAAATATAATGAAAACTACAGCTCCTGCACACAGTGTTCCTAGCACCTCCAGATTACCTTGTAGTGTTTTTCTGACTACAAAAAACACTGTTTCTTGTCCTGAAATTTTACTTCTTCATACACAATAAATGCAAAGTCATGAAATTCAGCTGCAATTGCTTGGAGCAAGGAAAAATTATTTTATATCCTATTTTGTAGAAAATTTTCTATTTTAGCAGGAAAAGAACCCTACCTTAATGTGAAGTGTTAGTATATTAATGTATATCATTCTACCAGAAGAAACAGGTGATAAACAATATTTTTAATAGTTTAAAGTTAAGGTAGTTTAAAATTAGGTAAATATTATCTCTTAAAGAAATGCAGATAGATCTGTGACAGTGAGGTTCCTAAAAAGAATGTTATTAATAAGACCTTTATATTTTTATATCGTTGCGATCACAATCAGGATACCTTTCCTTACAGCTTATGACTGGTATTGTATATACCAAGTATAAACTGATTTATATAGGACAATAGGTCTTATGTGACTGTTTACCACACATAATTAATATTTTCTAAAACTCCTCTCAGCCCCCCAGTCATTTTCATTGATGATATTCCTTAGTCAGCAGTTAACCAGAAAACACGCTTCAAAACCAACAAACAAAAAAAAAATTCACAGAATCTTAGGATTAAAATGTTCTAAATATGCATATCCTAGCAAAAATATCTAATTGGAAGTTAAAAAGAGGTTTAAATATCTGTCCGCCTTTAGCATCGCTCCTAAAACACGTATTTTTTATGTCATTCTTCTACTTATTAAAGTAGATACTTTCACTGTGCATCAAACACACCACATGTAAAGCTGACAAGAATAGAAAATAAAATCACAAATTGTTCACACCATCAGTAGTGTCAAATAGAAGACTAAATGAGAAAGTCCCTTACTTAGGGAAAAGTTATAACAGAAAATATTTTAAATATATAGAACATTGTCAAAAAAGAGATGGGTTTTTTTGAGATATGAAAATCAAAATTGATTCTGTTTCTTCTTTGCCTCTCTTGCTCATCCCAAACAATAGAGCAAACATGAGGAAAAAAAGAAAAAAAAAAAAAGAAAAAAGAAAAAAAATAATTATTTTGTTTTGAGATATTTAAAAACAGCAACATTCACCTCTTTATCACTTCTGGACCACGCATTTTGTTTAATTTTTATCAAATAATTCTCTAAATGTTAGGGAGAGGAGGTCTCATTATTCTTTTGGTTAGCTTTCTTTTATTTGTCTGTAAGACTTGAAACAATTTTCTTTTTAGGAGTTGTATTAATGTAATGTCTTGTAGTTATAAACTCTCTGTGAAGATACATTATTTTTGATGTTTCTCTAAATAGTCACCAATCAATTTGGAATGACAAGTAAAGAGTAAGGCTCCTCTGCGGTTTGTTTCTGTTTTTTTTTATTGTGTTACAATCTAGCTGAATAAAACTATTAGTTAAAAATATTTCATAGAGTCTAGACATCCCAGTGTTATCAAAGCTAGACAAGAGGTAGCCTGTGCTGAGATGTTGTAATAGAAAGCTGTGTATGTCTCCTTCTTTGCCTGGATGGCTTTGTTCAAATTATAGTAAATTTTGACAGAGGATGAAAAAATCCCATTTCCATAAGATCAATAGTAATTTTATTTTGGATTGATGAAGTCATTATTAATGTAAATAGATGAAATTTTAAAATAGGCCATTTCTAATTTGTGAAGTAAAGAAAAGGTGCTTTATGCTACTTTGTATTTTTGAACTATTGCATAAATCATAGAGTGCATCAGTACATAGGTAGACACTGTAATACATTCATTTGTGTTTAACCAAGAAAGAGATCCAATCCTATTTTTATTTTGGCCTTCCTTGCTTCTTTTTATAGTGTAACATTAACTAAGTCTGATAGTGAATAACAGAACTTAAAAATGAAAAAGGATCCGAGCAGAATAGCTTCTAATGTTCTCAGGTTAACTGTTTTGTGAGAAATACCTCCCTCAGTCTAAGTTAAATGATATTGACATGAGAATAAAAGCTCAAATGTTGGAAAACTATGGTGTTTCTTTGCAAATAATAGAAAGAAGGGAGTGTGGGGAAGTTCCAGTTAGTGTCTTAACATGCTTTTTATGTTGTGGATCAACAATCTGCATCTTCATCTTAGCACCAATTTTTCCACAGACCAGTGGAAAATTTTCTGACCACATCTGCTAGTGTAGAGATCACAGCTGGAGTATTTTTACTCATTTTTAGGAAAAAAAAAATGGAAGGAAAGATATTCTGGAAGCATAAGAACAAGGGAGCTTTACTATAACAACTTAAAATGATTCCTGATTTCTTTCTGACATAGTGATTTCTTGGAGCAAGTTAAAAGATGTCTTCTTATTCTATTGTGATGCCCTCTATCGAAGATGGTGTTTTATGAAAATTCAATTTGAAGTGGAGTTCAAAGCAAGGGGAGAAGATTAAATGAATGCATTTTCTCTAAATAGAAGCTGTGGTGATATGAAATTCCACTCAAGATTGTTTTCCAATAAAGATCCATTAGTAAGGTAACAAATGACAAAAAAACTGCACATGAACATCTCAGTAACAGGTAGAATTTCCTCCATGAAAGCTTAATTGCTCTATCTTTTCACTAAGACTGGGATTCTGTTTTGATGCGGATGATGGATAAGATGGGGATTCTATTTTGCCTAACTGCAAGATAAGCAATTCTGCTATTCATTGACTATTCCATTTGAAATTAGGGGCTCTTCATTATATGACCGCAAGATATGTAAAATGAACGAAGAGGTAATACCAAAGGAAGATAGATTTCAAAGTAAATAACTTGAAAGTATTCACTAAAGAGAAGAAAATGTACAGCTCAAACAAACACCTGGTTGAAAATTATCATAAAAACTGTGCTGTTGCTGAATAGCAGTTTTAGTTACATTCGCCATAATAACAGGTCTCTTCTGATACACACACTGCATCCAAACTTTTATTACAGTACAAAAAATGCCTCAACCTGGCCTCTATTTATATGTTCAAGTCTTTTTACATATACAAAACAAGTACAATGTTACTTAAATTACAGCATGGAGTATTACCTCTAGTTCTATCTTCTGTGTAATTTCATAGAATACTCAACTGTGCTAAAATGCATATTTATTAGAGATCTTTGTCCTCTGCTCTTAACTGAACTGCTCTTTTTAATTAAAAAACAAACAAACAAAAAAAAAAAAAAAAAAAAAAAAAAAAAAAACAACTCTTCATTCGCTCTTCATAACTTTTGTTCTGCAGTGATAACAGAAGAAATTACATTCACAGACAAGACACAATTGGCACTTTCTCACTGTAATCAACTAGTTGTTCAGGCTCTTCTGTGCTTTGTGTGGTATCTTTAATAAATGAAATCTTGAGGTAATGACATAGCAGAGACTGCTACTGGAAGTCAGTCAATCACAAACTGGATATAAAGGTGCTCATCTTCTAGAAAACAGGTCTTGATACTCCTGACAGGGCACTACTGAAGTGAACATTACTGTCATATGTGTGGTATTCTGGTCAAGTTGCCAATAAACAGCTATTGTTAGGAATATAAAAGTAGTGTGACAATAGAAATAGCACCTTGAGTTCTACTTGTAACCTATATATTGACTACAAATCGTACAGGTAGAGTGAAGTGCAACCTTGCTGATCTCTCTAAAGCAATTATTGGTTAAATGAATTGGATGACCTGACAAATTATAATGTACAAACAGATCAGTTGTTATGTTAATGGCATCAAAAAGTCAAATAACATCTTATTCTTACTTAATACTCCTTGTTTTTACAGTTTGACCTTACCAGTGGAGTATTGATTTTCAGCTACCTGTTGACTGAAGGGGACAGTCATACGGTGTTTTTGTCACTTTGACATTTGCTCTGTAAGAAGCTGTGCATGGTAAAGATTTCTGGTCTGAACTTTGATTAAAGAGGAATCATATGCCAATAACAGTCTCATGGTTTCAAAACAAGTAAAATCAAACTCCTAGAAGGATTAAACACTGAAATATTTAAAACAGCAGATGTCTAGCTTGATCCCTAGACACGACTATAATTCAATGACTGAACAAAACTGAAGATAGTGAGTTGGAATAAAAAGTACTGAGCAGCGGTACTCAGTACCTCATCAGAGGTTTCAGCTATGGTGCACATTATTTATTAAACTGTCAATCTGCCGTAACTAGAATAGCATTAGATAGAGTTCCACAGCAACCAGCTGGATCAGGATCGTCTGGGAGTGCTGTATCAGTAAGTCTTGAAGTCATTACCCAGATGCTTCAGGGGAAGGCAGTGGCTGCCAGTAAAGTCAGTGATAATTCTGGCTAATTTTGGCTAAATACAGACACCTTTTTTTTCTTTTCACACCAGAGAAACTGGTAATCACTGTATGGAATAAATTGACAATAGATTGGGAGTTTAAAATGGAAATGTCATCCATCCCTACAAGCATGATAGTGACAGTCAAAACCACTGTAGTTTCTCTCAGGCTTTGAAAATATCCTTGACAGAATAACAATCAGAAGACTCTGTTGAAAAGAGTCCTCCCTAAAGGTAATCTGAATAGTGAAGACCACACTGACATGATTTTCTGCTCACAGGCAAAATCAAGAAATGTTCAGAAGATAAAGTCAAACTCTATGTACGCTCCTTGCCTCTAACCAAATTCATTAGTATTGGGATTCTGCAAAAACATGTATAGAGATCTCTGTTCCAGCAAGTAAATGGCTGCTCATTTTAAATTGGGAAGTATTAACAGCAAAGGTGAAACATTTAGAACTACATTTTTTACCTAAAATGGAACCAAACAAGGCAGTATTTTTGGACAGGTTTAGTTTATTATTGTATGGGTTAAAGCACAGGTATCATATCCATATATGGGAAAGCATGTTATTCATTATAAATGCTTTTATCTCAGAAGAGTCTAATTGTTAGCAGAAAGCATGTAAAACCCATTGTAAAAATGGAAAATTAGGGACAGTTCTAATATCATATGAATACCAAATGAGACATGCCTAAAAATGGAGTCACACAGAGGACAGCAACAGTCATTACAATTCCTGGGAAATGTAGCATAGCTGGGATGAAGATATGGGTCTTTGAAAAATAGTGAGTTCCCTGCAATTGCTCTTTCCACTTATCTGTATGTCTGAGTCTTTTTTTAGAGCTGTCACATCAGCCAGTCACCCACAGGCTGTCTTTGTGCTCTTGGTACAAAATGGTTAAATGTCTTAAATAGTGAGTCTCAAAGCATTGCCTATAGCTGGTATCAAAGCAATGCTCCTGTGAGCTGAGCTGCACCAGACATCTGCTGCATATATCAAATAACCAACCATCCATAAGCATTTTGTATGGACAGTTTAAATACAATGAATGGTAAAGACTGACCCATTAAACATTACTGAAACATTCTCAAGGTAAATCTTCAGTCATAGAACATCAGCCTCACACCATGAGATACAATTAAAGGTCATCTGCTATAGCAGAGAACATATGCTGATGTTATCAAACATGTGGAGAAAAAAAAAGGAAAATTACACTGAACACAAGGCAACAAAATAAAATAAGGATAGTGTAGGCATGATGATGCATCTGTCACATCCCTGGATGGGAGTGTGCTGCAATCATTTAACAGAAACCCCACAAGTAAAACTGAACATATTTTAAGTTGACAGAGGAAGTTTTTGATGGTGTGGAATGTGTCATCAGTAGCAAAACACCTTATCAAAACCTGAAAAATGCTGGTATCATTGTGCACATTCTACTGGCAACACTACACTACCAAAACAAAGAAGCAAACAAGTAATTAGTTTCAAATGATATCTACTGAAATACAGTAATGCCTGAGAAGGTTTTCCACAAATCTCAAAACAGTTTTCCTCAGAAATTTTCTATAAGGTAAACTACTCCTTGAGTGTAGCTCAGCACCAAACTGAAGAGATTGTTTCCAAAAGCCACAAAGTATACCAGCTGCATATGTAGCAACTTTGTCATCAGCTTCACAGATGTTTGCAAGTCTTAGCTGTCCCAGCTGTTTGATGGGTATTCATGTCTTCTGTGGTCTGAGGGACTGAATTACACTTTTTCCTCTCTGTTGTATTGGTATGGTATCACATGGTGTCAGGAAGTTATGAGGGTGGGTAAATGCATGAGAAAGGTGTCCTGGGAGCATGGGTGGCAGCATGACAGACAGGATAGGGATCTCACCATACAGAGGTCCAGTCCCCAGTACTTGATCAAGGAGGGCAGGGAAAGAACAGTGAATGAAACTAGGTTAGAAAAGGTCCTGGGTTGGCTGGGGAGGGTCATGGGTGTGAACAACATGTGGGCATCCAGGCCACTAAAATACAGCACAGGACCCATACAGCAAAACCCAGGCAAGAGGGGCTGAACTCCAGCACAGTCCCTGAAGGAGAAATATTTGCCCACAGAGGCTGTTCCCAGGCCTTGTCTTACGCCACTTCACAGTAAAGTTGGCCCTTACGACTTGCATCCTAGCCCTGGGAGAAGGAAAGAGGGTGAAAAGTCCATTGGTATGTGGCCACTTTTCTGAACTAAATGAGACTTGAACCTCTACCTCACCATAATCCCAAATGAAATGTTAATGCTTTTGTGAAGCTTGCAGAGCAGTCAATATTTGTCATTACTGGGAGCAGAAAAGAGAAGGTGTGACTGTATGACTATAACCCATGTGAGTGGAAATCAGTTCTTATTATTAATTCATGTAAAAACTGTCCCCATGTATCATAGGCCTGCAGGGATCGAAGGTACTGAGAGCTAGCACTGCCTCTCTCCACTAGAAATAAGTTTATATTGTTGAGAATATCCATTAAGGGCAAAACAATATGAGAAAATTGGATGCCTTGAATATAGACTGTATTAAATGTGAGAATATGACCCATATAGTTAATCTAAAAAACAGATTATTTGCTCAAGTGTTTTTTAATTTTATCCAGATGTAGCTGAATTTCATTTCTCAGCTACCAACTGTACTTGCTTGGTGTGTGATAAACATCTCCTACATTTAAAATTGAACACACAGAAGCTCCCCAGCAGCCTTTTTACCTCTGCCTTGAAGATCCTCTTAACAGCAGGCATTAGTTTAGAATTATAGGACCAAACTCAGTCTCACAGAGTATATGTAGTATTTCTATTGAACAAACCTCAGATGTTCCCGATAATCCTATGTGTAGACAAATGGAGACACAGATACTGGGGACCCAGACTTTGAATTTTCAGTTCACTCTTAATGGAGGGATACCAAAAGAATAAAAACAACATTGAAAAATTGAGCCAACACCATCCATTTTAAATTCCTTCTGCACATTTGAATTTGATGCCTCTTTGTCTTAACCCTACAAAGTCTTTTAAAGCTCTATATAAAATTAGATTATGAACACAGTGAAACATCTTGATTTAACTGAATACAGAATCACAGACTCATTTAGGTTGGAAAAGACCATTAAGACCATCAAGTCCAACCATTAACCAATAACCTATTACCAACTGCTTCAGATGACAATGGATTTCAATGCTAATTAAAATCACAAAAAAAATGGCTGTCTAAAATCTCTATATTTCAATGAATAGCAAGCAGTCTTTATATAGAATTTTGATGGTTTATAAAAATCACATTATAAAATAAGTAACTGCCTAAATAAAGAAATTTAGAAATCGAGACAATAGTGGAATTATCATTATAAATGTAAAAGAATAGTCAAATTCTTACACATTCTCATAAGATACCTAAAGGATTTTTTGGTTTTTTTCTTGATTAGTCATTGAATACACAGAATGTCACGAAGTTTTAGGAAAGATTATCAGCTACTGCACAGAATCAGATTATTGTTGATTAAGGTAGGAGTGATATTGTAAAAAAATAGCGTGTTGTTCAAAAACAATTTACTGCACATAGGATGGGACAGGAAACAAGACTGATTTCTGATAAGGAAGTGCTGCATCTTAGATATCCAAAGTAATGAGAGATATCTGAGGAACAACATTTCAAAGCAGAATTCAATGCACAGCATCCATGACGAAATATCTTGCAGTGCAGTTCCATTGAATGGCAAACTGTTTATGAGAACTGAATCATTTTCAACATAGAGAGAGCAGTCATCAATCGCTCTTCTCATTGAAGTTTCATAGTTTAAGCACTGAATAATCAAACAGGCCATAAAAAGTGGTGGTTAATAATAACTATTTAAAAAATCATAGGAAAGCAGATAGTGCTTCCATGTGACTGTCTGCTTTGTATATGCCTTGGTATCAATATACTGGGAGAACAGCATATGGTTCCTTTGATGGAAAGTAATGGAAAATGACAGACTGTTTGAAGATGCTGTGGTGCCAATTTCATGAATAATGCATTAGGGCAACAGGTATAATCAGTGCAGTTTAATAGTCTGCAGCCTCCAGAGATACAACAACAGCATACAGATGTTCCATGTACTAAGACCACCTGACGCTTATCTTTTTTTTTTCCTTGATTTTATTTGATTATGACTATACTAAAATATAAACTGCTTCTTTTAAAAAAGCAGTATCAGAAACAAAAATGTTTTTTCTGAGTCAGAATTAATTTAGTACACATGTTCAGTGCAATTTACCTTTTAATAATAAGCATAAATTTCAAAATCCATTTTCTCTGTTTTAAATTGAACATAGGTTTTAGAGCTCAAAATTTAATAGGAAGAACAATTTTATGGTTGTCATTCATGCACTTAAATAATTTTCTATATTGTCAAATGCTTTTGTGCCATTTCAAATGATACAGTACACTGCACATATACCAAAATTGGTTTTAATTTTATTATTTTCCTATATCAAAAACGAGTCCCAGAATTAATTGAAAAAAAAACCTGTCTTGCAAAATGCTGCTAAAAGATTTTGCATGAAGAATATGCTGATTTGTATTTAATGATAATAGAAAAGCTCTGTGAAAGAGATTTACACTTAGGGACACATAATCCTCTTGGCACTGAGGTCTTACATTATGATGTCATGACTCCATAGCAATGAATATGAATTAGAGTAAATTACTTGGGACACAGGATTATAGTCCCAGTACTTACACTTTTACTCAAGGAAAGATGCCTATGTTTCTGAGCTAAAAGTTCCATTTTCTACCTGACAAATGAGCTACAGTGATGTATGTCCAGGTTTCAACTTTATGAATCTATTCTGATCGATATGTATCTGCTTCTGAAAAGATATCTCGGCAGGTCTCACTTTAAAAAAAATGCATGATGGCTTTTAAAATACCATTCTACAAGTCAAAAAGGCAGTGAGTATTAATTTTGTATGTGTGTGGACATATATTCATGTGTATGCACATAAATATGCATCCTACAAATAAGAAAAAGCAATAGCAATCTAGGATGAGTTAATTTATGAAATATTTTTGAAATGTAAAATAAGATGCTCTAAAAAAAGTCAAGTCAGTCAACACAAGTAAGCTGCTATAGAACACTGCTGCTCATTAAATGAAATATTCTGTGTTATAATAATCTGTTCTGGTCTTTCTACCTGTTCCTCACTGCAGTTATAATTGCCTGTATGAATACTTCATGTTGTGCAGTTCTTAACCAGGATTTGCAAAAATCCATTATAACGTGTTGGGGCCAAATTGCTCTATTTTACATTTACAGCAACTTCAGAACATCTAAGTTTTTTAACTCTGGATTTTCAGAAGCTCAAATACTGTCATTCATTACTGGAAACATAATGTTTCTTATGATGAAAATATTTCTTATTCATACAGTTAGTAGAATCTAGTCTTGCAAAGAAAAATACATTTGAACATGAAAAATAAAGCTTTCAGCTTTCTAAACTGGCCCTTGTATATATATTTAATTCATGCCTAAGAAATTTTGAATGCAGGAAAGGTGATTTCAGTAATAATCTACAATTTTTTTTCCCCCACATGGATTGTATAAACATTTCGTGACCTTTCAGCTACTAAGGCAGTTTGAACCCATCCTTTTATTATAACCTCTCTTGTCAGCCCCATCCATAACTCAAGAATACTCTATCATTTGTACATCAGCCATTTCTGACAGAACTGTAGGTGATTTTTATTGTTATTGTTTTGTTTCTTAGCAATATTGACTTTCTAATGTTAAAAAGTTCTGCTGTATTTCTACCACAGTGAAAACCATAGCAGGTACAGGAGTGGTTGTTGGCTTGGAAGACTAACTTTGTTAGCAACATCTCATACCAATTAGTTGATTCAGAATAACTGCAATATTCTTCATAATCTATTTTCTTTTCTGTTGGATTAAGGAAACAAATCAACATGGGACAGACTGAATTGATTCCCCATCTATTGTATTGGTTCAGTTTCTGAAATTTCAAAATGACTAGAGAATTGAAGTAATCACTTGCCTGAACTTATTCAATTG
>VWZU01007622.1:2519568-2545306 GCA_013397095.1 Sterrhoptilus dennistouni | reverse complement strand
AAAAAAAAAAAAAAAAAAGAGGAAAGCCTAAGAGTATCAATTGCAGCTTCCAGTGGTGCCAAAGCAGCATAAAACTGGTTCAATAAACACTTAGCACCAGAATAGCTGAGAAAATTTTAAGACCAACTGTTTGGTATTTAGATAAACAGTTGTTTAGCACCTCCTCCACACACTGTGCATGAATATCAGAAGAAAGACACAAGAATGCAAAGCATATGTAAGAGCTTTCATGGGACCACAGAGCTTAATACGAGGAGTTCTGGCAGGTCAGATGTAAGGCTGGGGTCAAAAGCTAAAATTGCCTATTTAGAGTTTGAGATAAAACAGTTTTCCTAGGGAACTCTTACATCAATTAAAAATATTTTTAAAATATTGTTATGTGAAGCATTATTATCTTGTTGGTTTAGAATTACCAGCAACAAGACAAAAAATTCCATGCACAGTGGATTTCATTTGAAATCCCCTGCGAAAAGTCATATGCCCACCTACAAATATTACATTAAGTTGCAGGCATAAATAACAGCAGAGAAGAACATAGATGTCTTCCGAAAGCTGAAGATTTACAAACCAATTCCCTCCTATTAAGTGACTACTGGGGTGTGCAATATCACACAGACCACTTGCTATGTTGTGGACGCTGCTGATTCACATTGACAACTTGGGCCCACCTCAAATATTGCCATTCTATGGTTTCAGGTTCATGAACTATCAAGGGAGATTCTTCAGCACCACCTCTCAGCATAGAAACCTGCAAGCACAGACCAGAAGAAAGTTCGTGACATATCACCACAGTTTGTATTGGCACTGGTAATTCTAAACTTGTGTCAGTGCATTGCAAGCATCAAAGATTCATAGCAAACCAAATTGTGGTCAGAACAACTGCAGGAACTTTATAGGCTACACTTCTGTGGGAGGGCTAAAACAGCTATTTGCAATGCTCTCGGCAGCTCTGAATTTATATGTGGCAGGAGTGTATGGAGGAGCAATAATTTTCCACAGCAGGCCAGCACAGGATTGTCCAGCAGAGCCACATAACCAGCTGGCTCTAGGGGCTCTTTCATCCATGCACACACACCCATCTGACATTTTCTTATCTGGGCAATTCAATAACCCAACAGAAACTAGAAATATTATTATCTGCTCTGCCATTTTAGTTTTGCCTTATCTTAGTGTATGTCTTTACCTTCTTACTTCTGGGTGCAAGGGAAGTCAGAGTGTAGATGGCCTGACTATCTTAGCTTAGATGTCTTCTACAGCAGGGAGGAGATTGGATGGGAAAAGCGGTTGCAGCCCTTCCTTTATCACCAGAAAAATATGTGGAGAGATGAAAAGTCTTAAAGATCTGTGAAGAGACAATAAACTGCTCTGTTGCTTGTACAACAGCCTCCCCACAGCCCTCTGACTCTCAGGAGCAAAGATTCCTGTAAGGAGTGCAGACAGACTCTTTCTTTTGTTGACCATTTCCAGGGATGACTCATTGAATAAGAACTGAATTGGACGATTCATCATCTGATGAATATCCCTTATGCTTTCCTTCTCACTGTGACATAGAGGCCACAGCTGCAGGGGCTGCACCAGAAGGTTGAGCTCCCAAAGATATTCCCGCAAAGAGAGGATTAAATGAGGCTGGGTTATGTAATGTGGAGAGAAGTGCCAAAGAAAGATGACTGAGATGCCCTGTGCAAATGTCTGTCTCATTAGCCTTCACTGACTGAAGAGGGAGTAAAGAGTTCCTGCCAGAGAAGTGGAAAAGGCCTTTGAGTCCTGTAATCTGTCATGCTGGGGAAGGGGAGAACCTGTGTTCATCCCATCTATGAAGCATAGCCTGGTGCAGATGCTCTTGGAAACTTTAATTCCTCTTTTATGCTCAGCGTTCAATGTAAATGTTGAAGAAACTAGTTCTAGTTGGCTGATACCTATGAACTGAGATTCTAGCACAATTTGAGTCAAGTTATGTCAGTGTCCTCCTGATCCATCCCAAAGTTACATACAAATACTGGAAAGCCAAACGCTTAGCAGAATGGGCCTTTTGTCCCAGAGCAGTATAAGTCACTAATAGGGCCCAGAGTTCTGGTCAGTCAAGGGGGAAAGCAAATCTTGCCTTGTAGTACCTAGCCCCTTACCAGGATGTAAGTGTTGTGGATGGATGTTGTGACTACTTTCTTCCCTTTTAAAAGAACCCAACTGCACCCCAGCGTTCAGGAGCTGATAGGTTATGGACAGTGGCTCAATGAATGGCGGCCCAGTGAAGAAACTGTGATTTTCCTTTGCCATTGGGAACATCTATTCCTTAAACTAGAAATAGCTTTGTTCTCTTTTCTTTTCGCACCTGCCAGAAGAATGTCAGAAATCCTACAGACAGCAAATCTTTCAGACTTTTCTTGACATGGTATGACAAGAATGATAATTTCCTTAAGACATTTTCACTTCTTTGAAAATGAAGACTGAAGTATTTCTGGGGTTTGTGGTTTGTTTTTGGTGAGGCCTTTTTTGAGGTGGGGAGAGGTCATAGGAAAAAAGGAAAGAGATAAGTTGAAACAAAACAGGAATAAATTAAAACAGAAAAAAAGAAAACAGAATAAAGGTGGAAATATATAGATATAAAAATATATGAGTCAGAAACAGGTTTTCTTAATGTTTGTGTTTCACCAAAAAGTTGTTTATTAAAAGTTTTCTTTCTATGGACATATTATGGACATATGTTGATAAACTACACCAAACAGTTGTAGTTCCAACATTGGGGGGGGGGGAAGAAAAAAAATTACAATGCTTATGACCCTAACCCTAGCCTCCTTTTCTCTTCTTCTAATACCCAAATTTAGTCTTACTAAAGTGTCTCTGTACTTTTACTTACACATAATCTCATTAGTGGGCTCATAGTTGTCAAAGTTATGCACTTTGACTTGGAATTCCATGTAATTACAAGATTTGGTAATAATGAAGATGCCATAAATAGGGAGAATTTTCTAAACAACTTCTGGAGAATATTTGCTAGAGGAGCAGGTAATTTATTTCAGGGTTATGTGGATGATAAGAACAGTAGCAAAGAGAAAGCAGACAGGATGAAAGAAGACACAGAAATGAGTGTAAAAGGATAATATGAGGAGGCAAGTCAGTTTCCAACTTTAGAAGGATGAAGGAGGAAGATAATAGGAAAAGAGAAAAGACAGTGGAGAAATTGTGATTGAAGAGATGTGTGGATTGCAATTAGTGAATGCTAATTAAGGTGGTGAAAGACTGCTTGTATCTATTTAACACAGTCCAGAAAAATATACACTAAAATTTTGCAGGGGTTGAAGTACAGTTAAGGGCAATTGAGAACATGTACAATAATTTGTCAAACAAGGACAAAGAGGAAAAGATGTATAACACCCACATGAAAAGTCCTTTGGTGCAAAAGAGTTAACCAATGGCTTTTCCACTATAAGTCCCAGCAGGCTGCTCCGGGAAAAAGTTGGCACAATATGACCACAATTTCCAAGGAAAGCCTGAAGCCTTATTCAGCCAGACCTATTCATTAATCATTACAAATAGGTTCCTGTAAATAATATAATTCTTCCCTTACTTTTTGGTAAGCAGAACAGTTCAGAGCACAAAAATGCATTAGCTGCATATTTTGCAATTCTCATACTAGAAGTAAAATAAAAAAAAGCTGAAGTTAATATTTGGAGTTAGGTGTTGGATTTTTGTTTTGTTTGTTTGTGATTTGTTTGCTTGGTTTTTTTGAGGGCAGTGGTGGGGATTTTTGTTTGGTTGGTTTTTGGGTTTTGCTTGTTTGTTTTTTTCTCATGGGAGTTGTAGTTATAATTTTATCTTTGGGTAGCAGTGAAAACTTATCTAGAAAAACATTAGCTAGAAAAAAAAACTTTGATTACATAAATACTCCAATTTTTAACACCGTTAATTTATAGTATTAACAGGATGCTGCCATCATAAAACCATTGAGTCATGGAATATTCTGGGTTGGAAGGGACCCGTCAGGATCATCAAGTCCCACCCCTAACCCTGTGCAGGACAGAGTCAGAGTCCCACCATGTTCCTGAGAGTGCTGTCCAAACGTTTCTGGAACTCTGTCAGGCTGGTGCTGCAACCACTCCCCTGGGGAACCTGTTCCAGTGCCCAACTACCCCATGGGTGAAAACACTTTTCATACCTAACTTAAACCTCCTGACTCAATTTCATTCTGAGATGTATGTGTGTAATCTCAGTTTTTTCTGTTTTCTTTTTTCGTTTTTCTTTTTTTTTTTTTTTAAATCAAAACTACTTGATAAGAAGAGGTTAAGCACTCCAATTTATGTTTACTTCTAAATCACAAGCTGCACCTTTTTCTTTTTTTTTTTTAATTTCTATAGTAAAAAAATGTCCCTGCTCTAAATGTTGTCTTCTGTTACAAAGAGCACTTGAAGAAAACTCAGGGCTACTAAAATAACAAGGGCATTTAACAATTACCTAACATCTCATATTTTGCTTCCTGTCCTTTGATAAGGTTTCACATGCATTAGCTGTGCCACAATGGAGATCAATGCTACCTGAGTTGCAATTCTGAAGCCACTGCCATTATACTGGTACGTGTGATCTATCAGATCTGTTTTGGCTGAAGAAATAGAACATCTGGAGGGCAAACAAGAATTTTTCTCCTTTTTTTTCAGAAAGATGAAACCTTTTCACATCGATGTTGTATATGCAGGATACTCAGTGCAACCTGATGGCAGTTTATATCCTCTCTTATCTGTTTTCTATATTAGAATCCACACCTCTAGGGGTTCCAAATTCAATACAATTCTCTGTGGATCTCAGACCTTCTGATACTCAGACCCATTGTGAAACTTCTGTATTTGCATAATCGTCATTGGTTTGTTTGTTTGTTTAATAATGAAAAATGAATTGCTTATTCCTTCATTGTCCAACCACGCACAGAATGTTCATTTAGCATGTTTAATTATATAATACAGACATGCACTATGACTTAAAGAGTCATAAATTATCAAAACTCAAGACAGAACATTTTATGCTTAGGTGAATACTCAGAAAAGAGAGAAAATAGAGTATTTGGGGGAGGGGGGGGAACCAAAACAATAAAAGAGCTGTCTTAATGCACTCTTACTTTAATGAAAAAAGAGGGAATTGGAAGTCTATTTTATTTTGTCTCAGAGCATTTCCTTGTATTATCATCAGTATCTACGAGTCCCTCTGTTGTGGAATGTCTGTTAGGAAACATCAGTTTCAAAAACACTTCATCAGGCAATTTTCTGAGCTTACCTAAGGATTTTAACACTGCTTTTTAATATGAAGTAGGATATAGATCTAAAGTAGTAAAGAAATATTTCTGACCAAACAATAGAAAAGGTGATAAAATATTAACACAAACTTGTATTTATGTTTATAACCAGTGCTGTTACTGCTGCATTTTTGTTGACTTAGTAAAAATAGCTGATACTTTCAGCATTATATCTGATGAATTTATATTCATGATTCTGTTTGCAGTACAACAAGCACAGTTTATGTACTCCAGCACTTAAGTCCATGGGTACCACTGTCTGTAAATATGAGCCATTAAGACCAAGTTATTCTACAGAATTTTTTTCCAGTGTAATTCTAATACCAAAAAATGTGTGTGCACGAGGAAAATGCTGTTTGTCAAAATTGTAAGCAGAGATTAATTGTATTACATGAAAATTTGTGCATGTTGAAGCATCATAATAAAGACAGTCAACAGATATAGTATAATTTATCCTTAAACTACAGAATCACTAGTTGTCATTAACCAGTTTTACATACAAGGAATAAAGGTATGTCCTTTACATGTCTGTTCTCTCCATTAAAACAATACTGCTTTAGTATGTAAGACTAGTGTGTTAGAAAACTAGTAAAATGGAACTAATTTCATCTTTTTCATTTCTGGATTACCTAATATTTATTCTTGACCTTGACAATCCATATCATGTTATCATAATAAAATATTTAACTGTGAGTATCTCTAAGTTATTACACAAAACCATGAGTATAATCAATCAATCAAAAATGCCAAGGATGAGTGTCACTGAATTGTTATTATAACCCATAATATAGTCAGCATTAACGTAAAATTTCAAAAAGTATTAGATACTTGATGACACAGAGTTTCTCCTGCTGTTATTTAAATATTTCTTTATTATTAGTTCTATCATTATTAGCATTCATCACAGACTTCTGTTGTAAACAGTTGAATTAAATGAAATTTTGAATTAAATGAAGACTAGATCATAACTCAAGTTTTCTATGAATACAAAGTTAAGATTTATAAACCTTGAATACTCTGAAGCAAATTTAGGACAGTGACAATTTTTGCTCAGTTGCTTTTCTCATTCAATTCTTTCATCTTTACATATACACAACAAAAATTTAAGGAATTATATGTCCTCACATATTAGTATATATTTACATGTTAGGGTTTTTTAAATTATTATTTAAATAATGATATAGATTCCTTATCTTTAAAGTAATTTTTTTTCAACTTTTATTCCAAGTACTATTCATGTCTTTCAAGTGCGAAATGCTATTCCTACTGGACAATACGTAATTGCAGCAATAATTGAAAGTAAAATGCAGTACATATTTTTAGTTAAAAAATTGACTAAATTTAAATAGATGTGTTTTGGTATGCAGCTGCACTCAGAAATATAAAGCAGTTCTCAGTATAAATCTTGAAAAGAATGAATACTGTCACAGCTGGGATTAAATTAGAACACTGCTTAATAAAACATCAGTGATGTTGTTACAGCTGCCCCAAAATGGAACCATCCAGTGAAGCTCACTTCCAAAAAAATTTATTTGCTGCTTTTAAGTGCAATCTCTCACTCTCAGCTTTCNCTCACCCCCACATTTTTTTATCCTAAAAAAAAAAAAAAAAAAAAAAAAAAAAAAAAAAAAAAAAAACACCATGTAAAATATTAAGAAGTAAGAATTAAAGACTACCGTGAAAATCATCTTTCTGTTTAATTGCAATTCCAAATTATCTAATAACTGTATGCCCCGATGAATTTTTTTGTTTTCTTTCATGCAGTAAAAAAGAAACTACCAGCAGGGCTGAATATCAAATGCAGTACTTACTCCAAATAAATCTAAATGCTGTAGAGTGGGTGGCAAATACCAGTATTTTTTTTCCCATAGCCAAAGATCAATTTGCTGCTGAGGAATCATTTTGGATACTGTGAGATTCACAGTTCAAGTTCTTTCATTTTCCACAATATGAAGACCAGCTTCCCTCTTGTACGCCCTGTTTGTTTTGGGTTGTTTTTGTAAAGTGTAATTCATCTGCAAAACTCTTGAAAATGTACCTAGAATGCACTTTGAGTTAATTTCTCATTCATTATCAACTACATGTGCAACACCAAATTGATGTCTGTCCATTACCTAGAATATGTTTCGTATAGATTATAGAAAGCTGTTTTTAAATCTGTTGCTCTCTATCAGTCTGGATCAGATGAGATTTATTTAATCTAGAAAGTACTTCACCCTGAAGCACAAAGGTAGTTTAGGGGGTTTTTTCGGAGGGGAGCAAATCTGTGGTACTTGTGATTTTTTTTTAATAAAACACAAAAAAAAACTCAATACACTAAAAACAGGCAAAAAACCCCAAAACCAAAAACTCCAATCAAGGCAGCATTTGTCTATTCAGTGCTTTAAAATGACCACCTGATAATTCATATCTTCAGGCTATTTTCAGAATTAAATAAGTATGTTTGGAAAGATCCATTCGATGAAGGAATTTGAAAGCCAAGAAAGTGCAGATCAAATGTTAATAATAATATTTAATTTTAAAAAGTTGTCAACTTCTCATTTGTTTGTGACATTATATTCGTACAATCTCTTGCTTCCTCATTGAACAAAAAATATATATTTTTGGTTGTTTATAAATACTTAAAAATTGAAAAAAAAAAAGTGAATGCAGAATCCACTATTTGTTTCTTTCAGATTTATAGGCATAGTGATAACTTTTAAAAAGTAATAGTAATTACAGCAAAACTGGTCAGAGGTGTATTTGCAGCCTATTGTCCAAACGAAAAAGCAAATGGCAATTACAGAGAAATATATAACTTGATTTTTCAATAGCTGAGTGTGCTACACTACAAGAATTGCATTAATAAAAAAACATTAGCTAATATAATTTAAATGCCCACAGAAATGAAGAATAAATTGTATTAAATGCAAGTTAAATGATTTTCTTATTTTGTCAGGTTATACATTTTAAAGTGCACTAGCATACATTGAACATTTGCTAAGCTACTATTAGTGCAAATTTCAACCTTTTTGCAAGTCAAATTCTTGATTACTAGAAGAAACTCTTGAGGATTTACAATTAATAGGCACATTTTATGTCAGCATCATGTTTACTATATCTTTAGCATACTCCTAGTCTCCATAATTAAATGTCAATTATCACCTTAGTCTAGGATAGTCTAACATTTTAGGAAGAAAAAAGTAATAAACATTAATTTAACTGTCACCTTAAGACATTCTTGCATTCAACAGCAGAACAAATGAACAATTTTAAGTATGTATAATGTGAGGGTGTGTAATGAACAAGAGTTGTCAGAAATATTGTAAATAACTTGTTTCTATATTCAAGCTGTATGGCATTTTTTTCCTCACCTGCCATCCATACTCTGCCTCCAAACCTTTCCTTAAACTTCACTGAGAAATGAAAAAGACACATTCATACAAAGAATGTGTGTGTCTGTGCATGTGTACATACAATATATACTGACACACACAGAGCTCCAAATATGCCTTTTTAGCATTTTGTGCATAACACTGTCCACCAATGCACCTAAACATGTTACACTTCAGGCCGTGTGCCACCAAGCTTAACAGCAACTTTTATGACCCTACTAGGATGGGACAAGACAGATAGACATTTTGAACAATAATTTCAAGGCTTCATCGCTTTGGCACTACATGGTTTCATTTGCAGCCTCAACACTACTCTTTCATCTTACGCTTTTTTATCATTCTCATTAAGAATTCTAAGATAGCATCTTTGAATCCTTTCATTCCAAACCATTCCCCCCAACAGTTTACTTTCTCTCTCTAAAGACCAGGTCTCCTTCTGAGAAATAGTTTCCTTCTTTTACTCAAAATAGATTTATTAATATTGCCAATATTCCCACTTGGAGTGGTCAGGGAGTAGGAAAATGGAACTATTTCACTGAGTCTCCAAGTGTCTAACAATTAATTAGAAACATCATGGAAAATGTTAGGGCTAATGAAGCTTTACAGGAAGGGTGAACTGAAGATGCAAAAAAAGAAAGAAATTGCAAATTACAGAATCCATCACTGCTGGTTTTACCCTGAAAACATAAGGCAGAGTGAGTTCAAGTTGAAGTAAGAAAATTATGATGGCTAAAGGTAAAAGAGTGGTTAGCATTGCAAGAGTCAAGTGCACTTTTAAACATGGGAAAAGAACTGAAAACCTTGAATATATTTAAAAAGGTCTCTTCTCAGATGGAGAACAACCTGATTCAAATTGAACCATCTCATACTGCTCTTTTTTTTTTTCTTTCTTGTTCTCATTCTGTTATCATCTTTTCTTGCTGTAATCACAACAGAAGCTAATGGAAGAAAATGTGGCCTATCCACCAGATAATATTTCAATCCCAGATAGTTTATATGGCACAGAATAGAGAGAGTTTCAGTCAAGTGGTCTTTTGAAATTTAATGAAAGAATGGAAAAGTGATCTTTCTTGTAAGAAGGAAAGTATTTCATTGGAGAAACAATAAAATCAATTACATAAATTGCAACATAAGCATAATAACAAGCTTCAGTTTTAACATTGTGTTTAAGTTGTCCATCTAAAATTAACATACCCAGCTAAATACCAAAAAGGTAAAAATAAATATTGAAAAAAATTAGTAAGAATATCTGTGTAGGAATTTCTATAACTGTCTCATGATGTAATAGAAAAATTCAGGCAGAAGGAAAAATAAAAATATAAAAGAGTTGATCACTGAAGAAAATAAACGCTTTGACTGGGTATACACATAATAGCCAAACTGTTTTTTCTAAGATGTTCGGCGTAACATAGTCGTCAATCATGAAATAAACTGATCTGATAAGGCATGACATGACCTAAATAAGAAATTAAAACCCCCCAAAATGTTTACAGCTAAAAAAATGTGACACATGTTTTAGGAAATATCCTGTTAAGCTTTGAATAGTTATATAATTCTTGAGGAGGACAAAAATATGGATTTCAGGATATTCTAGTTAATGTTGTCTCCTCAGTTTCCAACATTTGTTAGCCTCAAAGAAATCAAAGACAGAAAAATTCCTAAATTATCTTATTTTCACCCAGAGTACTTGGGTAGGTGTCAGCTGTAGCCCTTACCTTTTCTATTGCTGTAATTACTCTGTCACAGAAGGCTGGAACAGGCATAATTTACTGTTGATGAAGTTGCCTTTCATAATCTCCCTGTTTTCCACATGTCCTCCACCAAAATTATTTCTTATCAGTGCAACTAATTGTGTCAAAATATAGCTTTCCTTTTTGTCACATACAGTCAATACAGAAATCGCTGAAAATAATTACAGATTATGTTGATTTGAAAGGGTCATCGAGTCCAACTCCCTGTCCTTTTCACAGAACCATCCCAAAGAGTCACACCATGTGCTTGAGAACATTGTCTAAACACTTCCTGAACTCTGCCAAGCTGGTGCTGTGACCACTTCTCTGGAGAGCCTCTTCCAGTGTCCAACCATCCTCTGGGTGAAGAACCTTTTCCTAATATCCAACCTAAGCCTCCCCTGACACAAGCTTTACACCATTCCCTTGGGTCTTGTCATTGGCCAACACAAAGAAAAGATCAGTGCCTGCCTCTCCTCTTCCCCTCACAAGGAAGTTGTAACTGCAATGAGGTCTCCCCTCAGTCTCCTCCAGGCTGAAGAGGCCGAATGTTGGTAAAAATAAGGTTTTAACACAATGTATTCAGGAATGTTTTATTTCATTTTATTTTGTTTTATTTTTAAATCTACACAAATTAAGGAATGCAGAATTAGGGAGTTTTTAATCTTGCTGTTCAAATATTTCTCTTATCTGTTAATGTCATTATAGATTTAATTTTTTTTTAAATAATTCAGTAATTCCTTGTGTGTTGTTTGGGGGTTTGAGGATGTTTTTTAAAATTATAGAATTTAGGAGTTTGTTGTACATTTTTAATGTATATACATGAGAAAATGTTCATAAGCTGTTAGTATTATGAGAAAACCTGCATGGAGATTTAGGTAATTAAAAAAAAACATATTCCAGCTCATAGTGACTCAGATAAGGAGAGGATAATCACCATGAGAATTGATTCTGTTTTGCTTTGTGTGTAATAGAAATAATCAATACTTGCTTTAACTATTTTTCTTTCTGTTCAGAAGACTTTACAAAAACACCCACAGAGGTCCAAGATTTCCTGCATAGGTAAAATTGTCTGTGTGCTGTACCATTATATAGCTAAACATTACAAGACAGAGAGATTTCAGAAAGAATCTGGTTATACCCATGCATCAAAAATTACTGCAGAAATCTACAGAAGTTCTGTATCAGATACAAAATAAAGTGATATTTCTGAGCAATGATGACTCAGGCTTGCGTTCAACTTGCCATGTTGAATATTGCTTGAACTTCTTATATATTTTCAATGTACATTTTATATAGAGTTCCTAGGTGGTAATAGGAAGAAACACATTTTTTTCTCAGTTGTCAAGTAAGATGAGAACTCTGTGTCTGTGATGGAAAATATATTTTTGGAGTCCATATGATCTGGTTCAGGTCACATATTTCAAACTTAATTTCCTTTTACTCTCATGAGTCAATAGACTCATAATTGCAGGCAGCCTGTAAAGAATTTATGAGGAATTACACTGGCTCTGCAAAAGGTCTCAAAAGATTTTCACCTACAGAAGGTGGAAGGCTAAGGCTGTCATGAATGTATTCAGTCCTCAACAGTTACATCTCTGCCATTACAATAGTCAGTTAGGCACCTCTTGAGAAAAATCAGAGAGAGTAATGGAACCCTATTACTGGGACAGGAATTCCCAGAAGGGGTTTTTTAAATTTTAGTCCTTGTATTTAGTGTTGGAAATATGATTTCACATTTTCTTTTTAGGTTTTCTACTAGAGGGCTTGGGGTTTTAAGAGTCCTAGTCAGCGGGAATGACCTGCATTCACGCACATGATATCATTTGTGAAATACATTGCAACATTCCTTACATTAGTAATGTTACTCTAGGATGTATACTTGACTCAGTCTATCTACTTGAATAATCTCTAGCAGAACACTAATTAATTTTTTGTCTTCTAAATGCCACTCCAACTGTGAGTGGTTCACTGTATCAGTTCCCTTTCCACAAGCTTGGGTTATGAACCAAAGGCCATTGAATAATGCGCACTTTACCTGGGAAAAAAAGCTGGAATTAAATTTTACCTCTCAATATTAATTTTGCACTCTCCTTTCAGTAAGTGTTTTAAATAATTGGATTTGGTTTAGTTTCAACCCTTTGATTTTTTTATGTTGGCTTTATTGCAAGAAGTAATTGCTTTTCAATGCAATATTCTATTTGACTCACCTTTTTGGTCATTGGATTCTTTTACAGGACGTGGTACAGGAAATGTTATTGAAACATTTATGTTTTGTTCAATTATTTTTATATCTATTTAAGCGTGATTGAGCTTGTCTATAACTTTTGGACTATTGGGCTGGAGAATAAAGCCTCTTGTTGACTGTATATTTTTGGAAAACAATTTTTATTCTCCCAATAAAAATAGTTTCCAGAAAGCTGTGCTGCGAGAACACAGTATCAAGAATAACTGCTGTAGCAGTTATTTTTGGTATAGTATTTGCCCTACCTCTGTCACCTATCACTTCACTTGCAATGTGAACATAGCTGAGTCTTTAAAATCACTTCTGTCCATTAAAGAATGAGTCCTTTAGAACTGTACTATCCCCTCTGCAGAAACATCTAGAAACCTGAGATATAAAGGGCAAATGACAGATATGCTGCTCTAGAGAAAAATACATGCATTTTTATATAAGTAGGTAAAACAGTATAAGTAGGTTAAAAAAAATCCTTTATTATTCTTTCAAATTTATTTACTAATATTGCTCTACTTTACTAATTCTGTTTATTAAATAAATAAAAGAAGAAAAATGAAAGTTAGTGTTGGAATTGTGCAATACAGAAGTTTCCTATGAAGATATATTCAATCTTACCCTGTAGTCTTTAGCAATGATGCAGTATTTAACTTAAATAATCAGCTGTAAGATTTACATGGATGCAAATTTCTTGTTAATCTTGGATAAGCAGTAATATTGTCTGATATGGAGGTTTTGTTATTTCTTCTCACTTCTCACTCATTTCCTCACATCGTCGTACCTCTAACAGTCATTACTTAGTACTGCTTGTATCTGTTTATTACTGGAGCGTTTCAAAACTATATCTTTTTAAAAATATTTATTACTCAAATTGCTAATGTTATCATCTGTGTATATTTAATATCAACCCTGGGTGTGATGGTAGTAGACACCTAGCAAATTTCACTTAAAAATCTATTTGCAAACCTAAGGGCTAATATGTATATAAACAATTGGTAGGTAATTGACACCTTTATATTCCATAGCCCTTTACTGTGGAAGATTATAATTTTTTTCTCATTTTGTTGCCATTAAAATTACAGAAAATGGGTCTTGTTCTTTGTAACATTAACTCCATTATAGAAAATACCATTACCGAAAAATAGTCATCATTACAGTCAGTTGTACAGAATCATTCAAAAAATTTTGTGTATAAAATGATATTGTCCAAATGCTGTGGGGTTTTTGTAATATTTTCTCTATGAAGAATTCTTTACTTTAATGGGATATTGATGTGCAATTCTTTATGGTGACCTTATGTTTTTTAATGTCCCATCCATGGAAAAATCATGCAGAAATATAGTGCCAAACAGAAGAAAAAGTTACAAGCAAGTCTACCAGCACATAATTGTGCTAAAAATTACAATACCTGTCTCTTTGGGTTTTTGCTGAGTAATAAAACTGTCAGACTATTAGGCATTATTTTTAAGAAGCATTCCTTCATTTCTTAATCTCAGAGCTTTTGTACTTGACAAAAGTACTTAGCCAGTGATCACAAGAAGGTTGGTTTCATCTGGACCCTTGGAGTTCATCTATCTGAAATAAACAGAAAATAGAATGCCTTATTCCCAAGTACCTAACATGCAGCCTCATGAGCTGAAGTGGCCTCAGACATAGGATAAAACTTGAGGTGGAGCCCTAAGCAGTGAATTATCAGCATATGAGGAGCATTCTTCCACTATTTTGAGTGTGAAAAACATATTGATAATATGTTGGTGTTCATTTTGTCAGTTTTTTAAATCTTGCTACCAACCCAACCATCCAACTTATAAGCAGATCTCTGAGGCTCTCCCTGTAAGAAGTCAAGAATCATGACTTTTTCAATTTCTTCAACAGTGAATAAAGGTTCAAATTATTAGTTTATTATTTCTGCTACTACATTATTATTTCAGGGAGCTTTTTTTTTTTTTTTTTCACTTATCTGTGTAGGTTTCCTGCCTTTGTTGCCTTTGGGAAGGAATTTATTAATGGCTTTTATGCCTTTTGAAAGTTGTTCTCCAACTCTATATTTTGACTGCCTTTTATATTTAACCTGCTGGAATTTTTACTTCTTTCATTTTCTTCAGTTGCACACAATTTCACTTTCCTGAATGATGTCTTCTTGAATTAAATATTTTCTATGACTCAGCAATTTAATCATGCCAACTTTTTTCTCCATTTTTTTTTTTAACTCCCTAGGCTATTTTCATGCAGTTCCTTTCTTTGAATTTACACATAAAGTCTTGGATTTATTTTCCTCATTGCTTCTACAAGGACATTAGATGCAAGTACATTGCAACTTCTATGCTAGATAGTTTTTTGATGGCAACATTTCAAATAGTTTCCAACTCTGTTAAACAATGAGTTCTAATTTTTTTTATGTTTTCTTACTAACAACTTTATTTTTTTAATTTATCATGATATATACAAAACAGGAGTGAAAAAGTACTGCATGAAAAAGTTCATGGTCATTAACTACTGTCAAATACTACTATGCAATATTCTAATATCCTCAATTTATACAATGAAAATGTTTTGTATTTAAAATTCCTCTTGAAAAGAGTGATAAACTGATGAACATACCATTTGAAAATCCTCCCTTGAAAAAAGCTGAAATTAAAAAAATTTATAAAACACACAAATTTACTTTCTTACCTGCCAATGAGTTTTCAGCTGCCTTATACAAAAATTGATCATATGCTTTTTGTTTTCAAAGTTACTTTTAAAAACATTTGCAGAAGAGTAGCAGGCCACATGTCTTTCCTTGAAAAAGGAAATCACGATACATGCTTATAATTTTCTCTGGGAATCAGATTCTATCACTGTTGCTTTGTTCACATCAACTGCAGAATTCCAAGCCCATCTTGTTCCCTTTGGGACAGAGAACTCCAGTGTCAAGCATTCTCTGATACTCAACACACTGACACTGTCGTGGCAGGGAAGGATATGTACAGGGAGAAACGAATGACACTGGAGCACTGGCACAAACTGCCTAAACCTGTTGTGGACAGTTTACCGTTACTGATGTCAGAGAAATCTTTTCTAATGTTGTTTTAAACCATCACACAATGAGTTAAAGTTGTGACAATCAATATTAAGACCATTGATATAATTAAGACTGAGAGGAATGCAAGTACATTAAGCACAAGCAAAACATAAAAGGGGAAAGCTCACTTGCCACGTAGGGAAACTGCAACACCATAAACCATTGATTTTATCCACTAGTGGGATAGGGGAGGAAGATACAGGAGGAAGTGGAGGACTTACAAAAGAGGAAGTAAAGCCTGGGAAGAAGGGAGGAGGGACAGAAAATTGATTTTTTAGTTTTGGCTTTATTTATCACTGGTTTAATCTATTTTTAATTGGAAATAAATTAAATTAAATTAAACTTCCCTAAATTTAGTCCATGTCACCTGTGACATTAATTGGTAAGAGTTTCCCCTGTCTATATCTCAACCCAGAAGTTTTCCATCATGTTTTAAGCCTCCTTGCTTTTAAGAAGGAGGAATGAGCTAGAGGCAGCCAGCGAATATCAAGCCAATCATGAACAGAAAAAAAGATTAAAAGGTAATGGGGTGACTTATGAGGTCACAAAATATTTTAGATTAGGTAACATCAAGATCTGGTTATGTGGATATGCATTTGTCTATTAAATATATTTACATAACATCTTAGCTTCACAAATATTTTTAAATTTTGTAGGAAAGTTGTTTCAGCAAAATAAGCTAGCTCCCCAACATCAGTGTGTCCAATTACATTCCTGACCATGAACTATAAATTGCATTTGTAAGCTTACAGTCCTCACCCCACTTTAATCTCTAAGTACATAATTATTTATGCAGTACATTATCACATGAGAGGAAAAATCCATGTTTATAGACCTTGACCAGCAGACATGTTACTTTATGTACAGTTCATTTCCAAACAAGGATTTAAAAGAAAAAACACAAACCCAGCTTGTGCTGTGAGTTAAAGAAAAACAGCCTTACTTATAACTATGAGATAGTGAGTAATACAAGGAAAAGAACCTCATCACTTTAAAACTGAGTAAGGAAAAAGGTTGTGCAGTGTGAGATTATTGCAACTTTCTTATTTGTGCAGTTTCTGCCAATGCGTCTGCTAAAGACAAATCAACACTCATTTATCTTTTTTTTTATTGCTTTCTATATTTTAAGAAACAATAGGTTTGTTGCTAAAAGAGAATATTACATCAAAAATTATCTAAACCTACTGAATACTTTTTCTATCAGCTAAGCTCTCAGTCAGCAAAGTTCTTAAAAACCATAGTTAGATCCTATCACCTTTGAATTTATCTGGGAAACAGATACCCCGCGAGAGTAGAGGAATATGCATAGATAGCCATAGCTTTTATGAGAAATGGAGAGAATTTATAGTTAATATCTGTTTAATCACATCTGGAGACAAGAGAAAATGCAGGTGCCTTAATGAATCACACCCCAAAATAATTCAGACACTTCTTGAGGTTTCCCACAGTTTTACAAAATTACACTATACCTTACTCATGCTTGCAGTTAAGTACATAGGTAAAGACTTATGCACCACTAAAGCACATTTTTAAAGTTTCTTCTGCTGTTTGTCAAACAAATTGTACTTTCTAATCCAGCAAAGCATCACTGGTCAGAGAGGTTTCATTGCTGAAATGGCAAAAACAGTGTTAAGTAAACTAGGAATATAAACAGATTAAGGTAGATGGAAAAAGTAACAGAAGCTTGTGTTTCTGGAAAATTCATTGTTGTGGTTTGACACTGGCCAAACGCCAGGCAGTCACAAAAGCCATTTGCTTATTCCCTCTTGCTACAGTTGGTTAGAGGAGAAGGAAAAAAATTAACAAAGGGTTCATGAGTTGAGATGAGAACTGGGAGAAAAAAACGCTGTAAGGGCAAAACAGGTTCAAATTTAATGGTATAAATTAAATTTATTATTAACACAGAATCAGAGGAGAATAATGAGAAGTAATACAAGCCTTAAAACCACCTTTTTTTCCCCTAGCCTCTCCTTCTTCCCACCGACAGCTCATGGAGACAGAGCATGGGGGTTTTGGTCAGTTTGTCACTCAAGATCTTTTCCAGTTTGCTCAGAGAAAGGAGTCTTTTCTTTGTTATGCTGTGGGGTCCTCCCACCAGCAAACAGCCTTCCCAAAACTGTTGTGGCGTGGGTCGTCCATCCATAGGATGTAGTCTTTTAAGGATAGGCTACTCTAGTTTGTGAAGGAATGGCCCTTTCTCTCTATTTCTGGAAGCAGGGCCCCCTCTCTCTCTATTCAGGTCTCCCACTAGACCACAGCTTTCTCTAACAACCACCTGTTTCAGCATGAGCACATTTCCCATGGGCTGTGAATGAATCTGTGCATCCTCTGTAGACTCCATGCATTGCAAGGGGCAGTTTTTTTCGTCATAATTCTCACCACAGCTTGCAGAGGAATCTTAGCTCCTGTGCTTGAAGCACTTCCTCCACCACTTTCCTTTCCACTGGCCTTGGTGTTGCCATGTTGTTTTCCCTCACATGTCCTCTCTTCCTCCTCTTCTCTGACCAGAGGAAAGGATGGTGTTTGGAGCTCCTATATTCAATGAGTTCCACTAATTAACAGATTCTTGCAAGATCACGCAGCATCAAGAATTCGATCTCATCTATGTTCCGTGTCAGGGAGTCTCTCATCATGCTTCCAATAGCAGCCAGGCAGTCTCACCACCATTGCATGGACAGTGGTGGCCACTATGATACTAGTGCCATTTAATGCCTCTCTTCATGTGAGGCACTGGTAAGGGGAAGCTGCTTCTGCTGCCCTTGCCCTTCTTGCCTGCAGTGTGGTTGGCCAGGGCAGCCAGGCAGGCAGGCAAGACTCATCATGGATCACTCATAGATGGCAGCACCTGTGGTAGCACATTGCTGGAAAAAAACTGGGCATGGGATATTTCGATTTTCTTCTTAAATATGTTATCACAGAGGTGTTACCAGCCTCACAAATTGGGCCAGCAGCATGTCCGTCTTCAGAGCCATGAGAGACTGGCTCTGTCAGACATGGTGGAAGCTTCCAGCAGCTTTTCACAGAAGCCACCTCTGTGGTTCCCCCACTACCAAAAACCAGGCTGTGCCAAACCAACACATTCATAAAACAGATGGCTAAAATACATAGGTAAGGAAAAAACAATGGGGAATTAAGGGAAGTGGTATTCAATGATTTAGCCTTGTAGAAACCAAAAGTGGCAGTCAGCATTAATCGAGCTGGGGAAAGAAGGGAGGTTCCCCTTCAGACTTAATTTTACTAACAGCTAAAAAGAAGCTAAAAATCTCATAGTAATTGTTTTTCTGGCAGTTTTTAATATTAAGTGTTGCCCAGACCTATTACTCAGATATCACACTGGTACGTGTTTCAGTACTGTGTATTCAATGACAAAAAAAACCAAAACCCAAATAAAAAACAAAACCGACAAATAAAACACCTTTTTTTGCAATTTAAACTGTAAAACATCATCAATTACTGTGTTTTCAAATACAATCTCAAGCATTTGCACAAACCCATATCCATTTTTTCTGCTGTAAAACCATAATGCTTACATGACAGTATTTGCAGATGAGATATGCAACTAATAAGGTGTTCCAAGTTAGAGATATTAGAGATATTGAATTAATGGATGATGCAGAATTTTACAAAATTTTTGTTGCAGGCAGTCTTTAAAATGAAACTGAAGTTTATGCTGTAAGTTCCTGTCACATTAATGATTAAGTGTGACTGATTAATGAGCATGTATCTGTTGTTTGGTAATATCTCTAAATGTGTAATCAAATCAGAACCCAGTCAAGTCTTGCATTTCTGCAGGAAAACACGGGATGTGCAGTAAAGGAAGGAATAGGTGGGTATTCTTCAACTATCTGTTGAATAAATAACATAATACAGATAAAAAAGCACTCAGAAAACACATTTGCTTTTAAATTCTCAGCAGTTTGCATAAACCTTTGCAAGTTGGTGTTTTTCAGCCTGAAGAAAAGGAGGCTCAGGAGAGACCGTGTCCCTCTGTACAAATATCTGAAAGGAGGTTGTAGTGAGGTGGGTGTGGGTCTCTTCTCCCAAAAAGCAGTTGATAGAACAAAAGAAAATGGCCTCAATGAGCAAGGATAGACTGGATATTAGGATTTTTTTTTTTTAATTGAAGAGGTCATCAAGCCATGGAACAGGCTGCCCGGGGAAGTGGTGGAGTCACTATCCCTGTAGATCAGCACTTAAGAATATGTTTTAATGATGGACTTGGCACTGTTAAGTTTGCTGTTGAACTCAATCTTAGAGGTCTTTTTTAACCTTGATGGTTCTAAGGTTCATTATAATATTCTACACTTTTTTCCATCTCTCTCCAACTACTTAATACACAAATTGAAAGGATTTTACTGGAACATCCATAATATTTTTGAGCTCTGCATTCAAATGTGGACCTTTAGGTGTTATTTACTTCAGATAGTTCAGCTGTTCTCTGATGTCAGACACCTCAGATATTCATTGAGGCAACTGGCTAAAGACCTTCTCAGAGAATATTCTAAAAGTACCTCATCAGACACCAAAGATATATTAGAGATGTAGGTCTAATGCACAGATTAATATCAAAATATCTGTGTCCATTTTAGTGTGTTTCTTGATTCGAGGTACTTTTTTTTGCTGACCATATTTCTGACTATTTGTCCTCAAGAAGTTTTCAAAGGGTTACCAATAAATACCACTGGCTTCAGTTGGTTCTCTGAATTCCCAGGCGTCTTACAGAAAAATCTTGTTGCATCAAAAATTCTAACGTACTGGGAAAATAACACAGAAGTAAAGAATTGTTCCTTGGTACATATTCAGACCCACGATTACCTTTTCTTTCACAGCTCAGAAAAATTGTAAAATCCTATGCCCTTATCTCACTTCATCTGAACAAGAAAAGAAAAAAAAAATTGACCTTGTAAGAAGAAAGATGCAATTTATGTTCTCATATTTTTACATCAAAATAGAAATTAATTTTAGTCTACAAAAATGCTAATACCTTGATTAGTTGTTTTGAATCAGTTTGCAATTTAGTAACAAGCAACACAGACTTGATAAGGCATTGTATCTGTACAACCCTTAACAGAAGTACATGCTAAATATTTTTGTGAGAGAAACTGAGAAAAGTAAAATCTATTATTAAAAGTCAATATATACAAGAAGTTGATTATCTGCTGTTGCAGTAAGACCTACCAAAATTATATGATTCTCAGAACTGCTGAGAATGTACTGATATTCTTATTCCACTGGGAATAACGTGTGTTCAGTGTCTCTGAAAAAGAAGTCATTTAAAATTGATTTGGATGTTTAATAATGTCTAATTGGAGAACTCTCTAAACGGAATACTAGAGTGAAAACTTGAGAGTATGAAGGAAAACACATGACATCTGGGACTGAAGTTTAGAAAAATCTTGAAAATTGTTTGAGTGAAAGGAGGCACTTGTATTCATGGTTTCTTTTCTTTGCATACCTATGCTACCTTTATTTATTATTCATCAACAGGTATTTTCCAGGGTAAGTGTATCACATTAAGGAACAGCACAACTTGCAGAAAGCCATCTAAAAATCAAATTCATGTTCTCATGAGAGAGTTGTAAAAAAGTACATAGAAATTATTCTCCTTTTTCCTTTGCAGTGACTGAGATTTGTATTATTAGACATTTTTGCCTCTTGAATAGTGTCAAACTCAGGTAAGAAATACCATGCCATTACTAGAAAATGAAAATGAAAAAACAGTACATCAGATTTCTAGAAAATAAAAATTCTTAGTAACACTCCTAGAAAATAACTACTTTGATAATAGGCAGTCATAAGTATAGGAACTGCTGATGGTAATCTAAAGGTTCAGTTTATATTCATTACTATAGTTAGTATTTATTACTGTAGTTCTGGGATCTGAGATATTATTTTGTAGTTATTTATTTCACTGGAAAGTGACATGTTTCAAATAAGCAATGTAGTGCTTACTTATTCACTAAGTTTAGTCATGGCATTTTCTTATAATTATACCTTTTTGAGTTTTTGGTTGGGTAAAGATAACACTCCTGACAGATTTCAATGCCACTTCCAGCAACAATGCACTTCACTAAATCTTGCCTTGCTTCATCATTTTCATTAAATAGGACTTACAGCAATTTTTCTGCTTCTGTATCTGTCTTGTTTCCGGCATTCTGTGATCTTTAATATGATCCTTCTTATCTACTCATATTAGATGATTGCACATTTTCCAGCTTTGATCTATGCAAGTTGCAATTGGCCTGACTTGCTTGATGTTAGCATTCCTTCTGCCTGAGACAGTTTCTAAATTGCTTGTCCAATTTCTGGGTGTTTTTTTTAAAGCAAAGCATATTAATGTGTATGATGTAATTGAAAAACAGATATCCTAATGACTTCAAAATTACTATATCCGTGCAGCTTGTGAAATGGCAAATGGCTTTGCTTTCCAAGCCCTCCTTTTCCTGCTGAGCCATCCTTTTTCACACTTTCCGTTGCAAAGTCTGTTTTTTCTTCAGAAAACCCTAAAATGCATTCCTGCACTGCCTTTCAGGGTATAAGAAGCTAACATGTTTGCTATTAATAAATTGCTGCTTACTGGATATTTCTGACAAAGTTTGACAGTAACATCAGTGACTCTGACACAGTTACGTTTAGTAAATCTGTAGATGTATAATGCAGAATGCTTTGCTCCTTTCTCTGCTCCATCAGGGTATACATTGTCATTTTGTTTGAAAAGTCATAATCCTTTCAAAGCTCAATAACCTTACATTTTTTAAGAAAAAAGTTATCTTGTATTAAACAAAGATTTATTATTTTATAAATGCAATTATGGCCCAGGGAAAATGTCAGATTAGTAGGATTTTGGTCCAGTTACTTGTGTTCTGTGCTGCAAGAAGTACTGGCAATAGAAGTAATAGAAACAATCTCTCACCATGGTTCTTCGAATCATAACTCAGCCTTTATTTATTTAAGCCATCTGTAGAACAAGAAAATACTTTATTTCTTCTGCTTATTCAGTTAATTGCCCCTCCTTTTGTGCATATCAACATAGTTACCAGCTAGAGCAAACTCATATTGAATTTCAGTATGGCAATCATCTGTCAAAAACAGGACAAAATCCATTTTCCCTGGGTTGCATATTGACGCACAGGCAAAACTCTCACAAGAATGTGACTACTTGGCATAAAAGGCAGTTTGCTGATTATCTAGTGCTCTTTTGCTGAGGTAACCTGTACTTCATGTAGAGGTCATCTGGTCAATGCAAAGACAGATTAAACATCAGATTTAGATCAAGTTGCTCAGAGTTAACCCAGTCAAGTTTTAAATATGAACATGAAACTTCCATCATATCTCTGTTGCAGTGTTTGATCATTCTCTTAGTAAGATTTTTGTGCCCTTATGTCTAGTTAGAATTAATATATTTAAAATTTTTGTCCATTTTCTTTTATGCTTACATTGTGCTCCTATTGGAGAAACGCAGCTTCTCTATAATCTTCAGGTAATTCTTCATGTCTAAATTGTCTCTGCTTAAAGTATATTCCATTTTCTATTGACATGCTAGATATTCTAAACAATGTATTAAATAGCAGCAATAATGTCAGCAAAGAATTTTTTAAATAAGAAAAGGTCAAAATTTTGTTAAATTCTATAAGAAATGTGTATTCCCAATGAAAAAATAACAGATTTGACAAAAAAAAATTGTGTTAAGACTATAATGATATTAAATTCAGTTCTCACATGGCTAAACAAATTCTTATCCACCTCTGGGAAAATAATTTGTATAAGAGAAGCTGAAAAAAGACCTTGACCATCAGGCCCTCTCTCCTCAAAGTCTGAGAATTGATGATTTTTCACCATTTCACAAGAGAATTTAAATTTAATTGCATATCTTCCTTGTTATACATACAGATAAAATATTTTATGATTTTAGGAAACCTACAAGATTCAAAACTGTATCTTATAAACATAATTTCACACTTTCTATAAAAGCATCAAGACACATGCTTATATGAGTTGTACAACATTTTGAGATATAATATTCAGTAAACTTCTGACATACAGATATGAAGCCTTACATTGGTGAGTTATGTGTCTCAGTGCTGTATAAAAAGTAAAAGTCATTGGATTTATTAAAAGGAAATCAAAGGATAAACAGGACATTCCATAAAAGGTAGTGTTTAGTAGGAGTTTTTTTGTTCCACCTAATAATCTGTAGTACCATTTCATTTAATTATCAATTGTCTGTCCTTGTGCAACTCCAGAAGATCAAATGTATACATTCACTGACCAAAAACTAGCACCATAAATGTATTTGCTGCAATGCACCAGCAAAGCAATTCCAAAAACTGCAACCATTCATTAACATATCCTATCTGGGCATTTTGACCTTGTTCCTGCTATTATAAAAACTGATGTCCTACAGCCTATATTTAGAAAGTCTTCAGGTTATTCATTTTGCAGAGAAAGTTGCTCTGTAAATAAATAGTCCAGAGGGAGACACAAATTCAAAAGGTAAACAAGAAGCATCATTTCTAGAAAGTGCGTCAATCTGAAGCTAAGACAGTAGAGATTTTCCAAATCAGTCTCCTTTTCCTCATTCTCCATGTTATCAATATTTTTCTGCACTATGGCCTAGATCTTCCCCATTTCAAAAGATCTTTTATTCTGATTTCAGAAACCAAACTAGAAAACTATTTTCTAGTCCCACCACTTAGATATTATTCTAAAGTAAATAAATGCAAATGGATACATCAGTCTAACTGTATTTGTATGGGGGAAAAAATCCTTTAAAGCCATGTTAATCTTCTGTCTGTAAACATCTTTTTCTGCAGTGCTTCTTGTGCTGCTTTGCAGATCTACAAATCTGATAGGCTACACAGTTCCTGCCAAAATGATAGAGACAAAGGAAAACAAAGGCCAAAACACTTTTACTTCTACAAAATAAAGTGCATACATCTTACTTGTGGACAATCTCTGTATTGTTATCTCCTATTTGGTGGAGACTATCTTGTTGAAAGATCTATGCCTTATCTTATGCATGGCCTGCTGTGGATGAACATTGACCTTAGATATAAACAAAATGATAAATGATCATTTCCTTAGTGAACATTTGCAAGCAGCGAGTGTTATCAATTTTAAAGGAACTTTACAAGTACAAAACATGTCAGGAAGATCTCATCTGCTTATCTATATTGCCTGACTCTCCATCCCTTGGGAAAAACCTATAACCATAGTATTATTCATCAAAGAATAAATAAATAAATTAATAAAGTTGTATAGCTCTACTCTTTGGGGGTTTTTTTTGTTTTTTATTTTTTAAGTAACAGTATGGTTAGATATGTTTTTATATAACACTTAAAAAACTTAAAAACTCAAAACCCAGAAATATTTTTGGATAAGTGAAGTAAGTCTGGCAATATTTTCATCTTGTGTTACAGAACCATTCTAGAAAAGCAGTTCAGTGGTGTTTTTAGATACTGCAGAATAATACTCTAGTAGTATGATAGTTACTGAGCAAGACTTCATAGAGCTTTTTGCATGGCCCTTGTACTTGCCTCATCCACAAGTCGTTGTACAAGCTCAGTGGTATTTATCTTTTTAACAGTAGAGAGCTAGAGCTGGTTTTGTCATGTCACAGCCAATCTGGAATTCTTTCCTACAGGCATTTTCATATCTCATTTCTTTAAATGCATGCCTATGACAGACTTTTCTGTCCAGTGGGCAGCTACATTCAAACACTTCCACTTCGAAAGCAAAAATGAATTCTGTACATTCCAATCTTACCCCTCACAGTTCAACCACTGCTCCCAAAGGTCTTGCTCTTATATGCCCCCATGCCAGCTACTGTTTTTCTTGGGTAACTGGTTTGTTTTCCTTGTGTAACTGGTAGAAGGAGATGGGAAACAAGAAATTTATTTACTCTTGTTAAAATGCCACTGAGAAACAAGAGAGGTTGTAAAAAAGATCTGAGACTTTTCCCTTTATATAAAGAATTTAGACAAAGAATTAAGAGCTCCATAAACAGTGTGAACCATGGGAGAAACGGAAGCTAAAAGTACATGGAAAGAAAGGGCT
>VWZU01007622.1:2507429-2519534 GCA_013397095.1 Sterrhoptilus dennistouni | reverse complement strand
TTTTTTTTTTTTTCTCTCAGAAGATTTTACATCTCCCCTGAAGGAGGCAGAAGAAGGCAGTCATGGTGAAATGTAGCCTCTTCATCAAAACTCCATGCTACACCTCCAAGAATCAGCCTTGTAGCACTGGTCATTTGTCTCATTCAAAAGTATGGGTGAGAAGGCTCCCCAAGACATGTGGGAAGTGAGAAATCCTGCTGAATTTGCAGAGCAGTTGCAATGGTCAAGACAATTTTGAGAGTCTCCTCACTCAGGCTTATATAACTAGACATTTTTTGAGTTCTATAAAAAGTGTTTGACTGACAGCCTCCCAATGAAGGACGGGTTGGATGTTCAAGGGAAAGCCTAGCTACCCCCAGGAGTGCCCATGTATTCTGTCTCTTAAGGACACCTCCAGAGGATATAAACCAAGACCCGGTGTGGGGACTGCTCTAGGGTGTGGTACCCTAGATGAGTGCCTGAATGATGTTGCCCTGTGGCATCCTGACACTTTCCAGTAGCCACTTGTCACAAAAAAACGGTGGAAAAAGGAGGAGAGAGAGAGAGAGAGAGAGAGAAAGCTGCCAGTGAATGGAGAAGAAACAGACAGGAAAATTGCCTGGAACCAGCCCAAAGGCCGCTTGGTTTGGCATTTCTCTGCCTACACATTCACATGAGTTGGCAGCAGACAACCCTGGTGTTATTTACAGATGGGCCTTCTGTTGTTTTGGGAAGAATGTTTGGAAATTACACTCAGGGTGGAGCCAGGGATGATGTAGTCAAACATTCTCAACAAAGCCAGGAACTCTTTTCACTTGCATCTATGTGATTTGCTTGGAACCCCTAAAAGCTTGTTTTGGTGTATTAAGAAATTAAAAATTTCAATCTGTATTGCAGAATATTCTTATTTTTCACTGAATATTTCCTTCTCATGTATATAAGTTGAGATAATAATACATAGATTTCTCTTCTGTGCGTGTGTGTGCATGTGTGTTCGTGTGTCTCTGTGTCTGTGTGTAGAATAATAATGTGTCATACTGGCACTTCTGAGGAAGGTGTGACAATAATTTATTCTATTTGCAGAAACAAAAGAGCACAAATCATTGAGTTTGTAGCAAACAGAAAAATATTTTTATCATGGATTTTTAGGTACTTATTTTTCAGCTTTCGGATAATGGAATACAATCTGGAAAGGAAGACTTTTTACTTAATTAGCAATGAATTAGAAGGCATTCTTGCAAGCAATTCACTCAATTGATATAGGCACTAACATCCACAAAGTATTCTGTCTTAGCAACAAAATCATGTGAGAATTGAGTATGGGATATTTGAATTATTAAAATCATTACAATTTTCATCCCCCAAATCAGTGCTTTTATCTGGAAAATACTAATACTTTAAATAATATTTTTCTTATTATCTGAATATATCTTAGAAGTGTGCAAGGACTTAAAAACGCGTAAGAGAATTGTCAGAGACTGTCCTGAATGTAACCAGGTTGGAATTCAATTTACTCATCCTTTCACAAAATGCTTTTTAATATGCAATAAATCATTAATAATCATAATGATGAAACAAGAGCAACAAGGAAAAAGATTAATTATAAAATGTGTTTTATCTTATTCCACTTTACTTGGAATACATTAACTTGAAAAATATCTTTTCATAACTGCTAATCTTCTAATGCAATTTCTTGACTCAACACATAGCTCATCTGGTCTATTACCAGAAGAAACAGGAAAAAAAAGATAAAAGAGATAGAGTGTTTTATTTGTTTATCTGAAGTTGCCTTTTTTAAATGCTTATTAGATATTTCTCTGCTTTACAAAATGTAATTGTTTATCATGTTTGAAGATTGTGTGTAACCACATATTAAATATGGTAGATAAACTAATTTAAGAGTGTGATTTAATCAAGCAGTTTTAAAAAATCAATTAAGAGTCAGATGCGAATTAATTAACCTTTAATATATCTAAAGCATGAGAAAATGGAGAAACTTGAAAGTCATCTAGCTGCTGTTCACATTTCACAACATTCCATAAGATTGTTAAACATTATAATAAGTATAACCTCGTCGAAACATCTGCATAAGGAAAAATATTACTATCCAAATCTTCAAAAATCCATAAAATTTAATATGAAGGAAAACAGGTCATTTGTAAAAGGTTGTGGCAAACCCATAAATGAGTACTGACTTTTGGAGCCCTCTGCTACAGATGTTTGAAAAGAAGGCATCATATGACAATGTTCATAAAAAAAAACCTATTCATGGTAATAAAAATTTCATGACATCACTTCATTACTAAACATTTCTAAGTAAGAATTGAATCAAAAATCAGCTGCTGTCCAGTTATAGTCATAGTCTTGAAAAGACTCCCCAAGAAAGCTCTAGAAGGGGCAAAATTAACATGAAGCAGAGTAGACTACCCAAACCATGGCAGGAAAGTTTTGTTTAGGGAGTTGCATATTGTCTTGAGTTACAATATGTAACCAAAAATGTGCATTCTGTTTTCCATCTGATGAAACTGGCTGGGGAGGTGGTTTTTCTTTATCTCTTGTAGAACCCATTCCTCATAACTCCAGGGGGAAGGGGGTGGGTGCCTTCTGTTAATGGGCCAGCTGTTAAAACCAGGTGGAGCGGTGTTTCTTTATCTCTCCCATGACCCATCCTCCCTTCAGGAGAGTATCTGCTGTAAATGGGCCATTACAGCTCCCCACATGACTGATACAATTACACCATCCCATTGTGAGATGCTTCACACAGTGGGAGGAGCTAAGAAATCCACCTAGATAAAAGCTGAAATTCAGCATAGCAGGACAGTCTGTTTTCCACTGGATTCCAGAGGAAGACTGGACCCATCTCACCACCACTGGAGCATTCTACAGGATCATCTCTACTCCAACAGAACCCCATCTGTTACTCCAGGAGGATTTATTTGGACTGCTTCCAACACCCTGACCAACAGGATGTCAGGTCTTATTCTGACTCTGTCAGGGTTTCTAGGATTTTTGTTTGTTTGCTTGCTTGTTTTTTTCTACTGCTACATTTGTATTTTTTAATATTCCTAGTAAAGAACTGTTATTCACATTCCCATATCTTTGCCTGAAATCCCCTGATTGCAAAATTAATATACTTAGGAGTAGGGGTGTTAACATTCTCCATTCCAAGGAGAGGTCCAGCTTTCCCTGGCTGATATCTGTCTTTCCAAACCAAGACACCTATGTAGGAAGCCATGGCAGGAAGTGGGAGTTATCCCATCTCAAGAAGCCAGAACTCAGCAGCCAGTGAAAATGAGATGAAAAGTAGTCTACTAAGAGATGTAAAAAGTAAACAGCCTTATTACAATTATTTGCACAGTATGTTGGTAGAATACGATTACTGAAGGAAACTGACTGAAAGAAACTTCTGGCCTCTAGAGAGGTGAGACATTTATCAACAAGTTGATCTTTAGCATTATTTTAGTTGTCGAAGTGATTTGGTACATACATCAATGTTATATCTGCATAAGAGTTCTATGATACAGTGTGAGATACACAGTAGTAAGTCCTTCTGTCATTTTAAAGAACCCAGAACTGATGCATTCAAGGTAGCAGCTCATGCTGATTGAGAATTATTAATTATGATTAACATGAAGATTACAATTTTTGTATTCCTAATACTGTGATTTACAATGTTTTACAAGCATTTTTCCTCTGTGTTGAAAAAACATAACAGAGTTTCAGAATCACCTCAAGTTTGGTCTAAACTGGCCCGTATCTGTCCATATCTGGTGCTCATGACTCTATTTCTAAATGTTCTATTCCCTTCTCCATTTTTCAATAGGTCTTTATTTTTCAAGAGACTATTTTAGCACTTATATAAATTGAAATTGACCTGGATCAGCTTCATCAGACTTTCAGTCTGGAATTCAGTACCAAATACACTCAGTGATGTCTGTAAGCAGTTATCATTGTTATTGCTGAATTTTTCACTATAAATAGAGGCTAGTATGCAATCACCATTTCCTCCAGTGGTATTTTGTTAGTTTTCTTAATTAGCTAAATAATCACCTTTTAAAATTAATTGATTTTCCATTACTTTTCTAGCCTTCTTTTTCTTTTATTTTCTTTTAAAAGAGCATGAAAGATGATGATACTGTACAAAGGCATTTAAGAGATTATTAATCAGTTCATTGTTTTCCGACTCTAATATCTTTGTTTTCCTGCTTGTCAATTAGTGACATCATCTAGAATTTTAATCTTCTTAACTTCTAAGAATAAATAAAAACAAATCGAGCTTCAAATAACTTTGCTTCCCTTTTCTGCAAGAAAGTAGTTTTAGTAGTTATGTGCTATTAGTGAAATGGAGAAATAAACAACAAATTGACACAAAAAACTAAAACCAAAAAAACCAACAGAACCAAAAACCCCTGGTAAATGTAAAAAACCCTCACCACCCTTTGCTTACTAGTTCACACTTCCAGTCTTAAATTGCTACCACACTGTTTTAAGCAAGAAACTGCCTCTGTTTGTGGTGTCTTTTATTACTGCGAACAAAGATCTGCTTTAGCTATAATCCTACTGGAATCACTCTCAGCTCTGAAAAATTAAAAAATATAGACCTTTCATACTGGTGAAAAAAGCATGCTTTTTTGCTGCTTGAAGGGGGTTTGGTTAGAATTTTTTGTTTGTAAGTGGTTCATCTGGATTTTTTCCCCTTTTCCCTAACGATGCTTTTGCTGTGAAGTAATGAAATTGCTGACTTGAGTGATGACAGTCTGAACAATGATTGCTGTCAAAGACAGAATACCTTTTATCTCTAAACTTCTGAAATATTAAAGAAGAGACAGCCAATAGATATCCATTTTTTTAAATGGCCTTCCAATTACCTTTCCTTTTAGTTCTATTTTTGTTGCACAAAAGAACGCCAAAAAAGTGTGTTTGTCAAAATACCTTTCCTTTTTTTTTCCTGATGAAAGATTTCTTCTGTGTTTTGTAGAAAAGAATCTTTGAATTGGAACTTCACAATGATAGACAATATGCTTTTGCAGCTTCTGCATAATGGACATTCAAATCTTTACTAAGAATATGGGAAAGAGGTTGACAAAATTCATCTTTAATGTAAAATGACTTTACTGTATTTTTATAGTAAAACAAGCAAAACAATTAAAAATTCTTGAGCAACAAAAGTAAACAAAAAAAATGACAGTTTTATGCACAGATATCAGACAAAAATAAATGTGAATAAACATTCATATTTGCATGTTAAAGGCATTCAAATGTCATCACAGTTAATGAACAGATAAAAGTACCATAGAAAGGTTAATATGAGATTACTTAAATAGTTTTAAGAAAAAATTGATAAGACTTATGAAGATTTTATTTTTCATTCTTGATACTTAATCATTATACAGTATTAAAGATTGAAATTTTTCTGAGCATACCTTGACACAAATTCCATTATGCCATGCATAGCACAGGCTAGCTTTTATTCCTATAAAAATTCTGGCATATTCCTTTGAAGTCAGTTGTGAATATATCTTTAATGGGGTATTTTTTTTAGTTGTGAGAACAATATAGAGAAGTCAATGAAACCTTCTAAACTGTTTTTAGGTAAAAAAACATGTCTAAACTACATTTCCTGGTTCTAGTATGGTTAAAACTTTGCAAAATATTTCAAAACACTTTGATAACTCTGAAAAGCAGGAATAACAGGCCTATTTATGGAAATTGAATCAGTTTTTCACTTTTAAATTTATTTCATATAAATATTTCAAAAGGCGAAATATTAAACAAAAATTTTGATTTGAAAATGTCAGAATTTAAATTTTACAAATTACTAGAAGATGTAGGCAAAGAGAGATTAAATTTCATTTTATTCTACAGTAAGGAAGTATGATTTCCAAACAGCTTTAATTTATTTTTGCCCATCTTACTTGCATTAATTCAAGAATATTTGAGCCATTTTCCTCAGAGGCATAGCTGGTATAAATAAGAAAGACCTATTAAATTAGGTTATTATGTTTTCTAATGCATGTTATAATTAGCAAATTTACTTGTGTACCTTTTTGCCTGTTGACAGAACTAATCCGTAATTTATTCACACCTTCTAATTCTACCAGCTTTATTGCTACCTAATATTATCATTTAGATAATTTGGTGAAGTGTTATGGGACTCTTTGATAAAGCTGTGTTGCATTCTTCAGGAGCTATCAAGGTTTTTAAAGATGACTTTAGTCTTTAACCCTATGATTTGAAAAGTAAGTGGATTTCTGTAAAACAAATGAAAAAGATTTGTAATGGAAACCATAATATTGCAATGCAGTCTTTTGAATCATCCTTTTTTTCATTAAAACTTTGCAAAGAGATGTGTTGTATTTTAAAATGTGCCTCACCAAAGATTTTTTTAAATTATTTATGCTGTTAGTGAGAAACGATACACAGAAAATATATATCATTGCATTTAGCACAAATTCTTCTCCATTAAGCAAGATTTCTTATTCAAGTTAATTTTCTCCAGGTTATTTTTAAATTTTATCAATGTTTCTTTCTTATACTATACAATGTATTTTTTTTTTCTATCTGAGACAGGATTAGCTATTGAATCACTTCAAATCATCAGGAGAACAAACAACCTGTTTGGCCACTCTAATCAATGATGGCAGCAAAGTCACAGTTGAAGATGTTTATTCTAAATTGATCTCTGTCCTGGACTATCAAATAATTTTTCAAGTACATACAAAGTTTGGAATTATAAAGTATGAAACAGGCAACAGATATGTGCTAGTGATGCTGGACCTAGAATAATACATTGGGAAAGGCTAGTCTTCATTTAAATAGAAATGTTGTGATACGCATATTTATTATGTTTACAAATATAAACATTTTTTCTATTGAGTCAAAGGATTTGGATCATCTGCATCAATTTAAAGGATATATTGTGAATACCTTAAAGACATAATATTAGTTTTTATTAATAATTCGGGTATCACTGATATAATCTACATTAGTAGATTCTGCCTCAGAAGCAGTGCATTTACAGATTCCTTTCTCTGTTTTCAGAAACTATTTTGTCCTATAAGACTATGAAATTCTGAACACAGAATTTGTTCTGAAGCCAAAGCATAATGGAAAATATATGTTAGGATTTATTTGTTGGATGTTTGTTCTAAAATGCATGTATATTTTAAAATTGCTGTGGTCAAAGTAATTCATAATTTCTGTTCTATTTGCAACACTGAACTCTGAATCTGTAGATACTGGAGTAACAATCTATATACTTTGTGAAATAGTGTTGAGATTATTTAATTAGATTTATAGACAAGATCAAAGAGTTTACTTCTATTTAAATTAAAAAAAAAATAAAGATTTTAACCAATCTGAAAACAATTCCAGGGAAACAAAATACATCCAAGGGTATTTTTTTTAATGGGACACAGAAACATAACTAACTTTTGATTGTCTTTCAAAGCACTCTCTACATTTTTACACAACAGATAAAGTCTAGATATATGTGCCTACCCCTGTTATTCATTTCTGTCTGTGGCCCCTTGACCACAGCACTCTGCTTTGACTCCACAATACCATATGAGATGAGAACTAGAGGTCTGCATAAATCATTCAAATACGCTAGTTAGGGGTAAAGTAAAACCAGAAACACTTTAAGTGCAACAAAGTAAAATAGAGCTTCTAAAGGTTTTTTTTCCTTCAAAAAGTATATTTAGTTCATCAGAAATGCTTCCATAACATTAATTTGGTCTGAGGACAGTGGTGAGACCTCTGGTAGGTGTGATATAATCCCTGATATAGCCATTCCAGGGCAGATAACCTGCAGGCACTAAAGACTATTGATACATATTAAGTACTCATAGATGGTATATAAATATGTGCTCAGTAGGCAAACAACCGGCGCCAAATAGCAGTAAATAATAATTAGGTTCAAATATCGGCTATATTGCTAATAAGGAAAAGGATACTATTTCTGTAGACTCAGCTTATTTTGTGCGAAGCAGATAAATCAATTTTAAAAAATGAAAATAGCAATGAAGTTAATGTACCTAAAACTGTACAAATGCTACCTGAACATCCACCTTAAAAAAAATAAGAAAACTATTAGTAGATACTTTTCAGAAATGTTAGCTTTTAATAGGTGGTATGACTTGATTAATTCAGTATACCAGATAATCAAGATTTGACTTTGATTTTATAAGAGAGTTTAAAGTCTGGCAATCTGACTCTGGCCAGTATTTTCACATAAATCAGGCAGCAAATTTAGCCACTGAGTCATTCTGTAAAGCCAAAATCCACAATTAGCTGAGTCACTAAATTATCTCTTTCCTTCTTCGAATAGACACAAATGAGGCTAGTTTAGAATAATTCTAGTGTGTACAGAAAGCTAAAGTAGGATTTATGATGCTGAGTGTTGAAATTTATTTCTGTTGAAATTAATACCATTACTACAGATATAAGATTATTCGAGGCAGACAGATGTTTTGAAATCTATCTTCCACATTCTATAACTTCCTCTGGAAGAAGAGATGATCTTAATAATGTATAGGACAATGTTATACTCAAAATTTGTAACTTCAAAGCTATGTTCAACCTCATAAATCTATCAACTACCTGTGCCAAAACTAACAGAATTAACTAAATTTTGTTTTGTTAACAAACTAAGCCTTTTTGTCAATAGCACAAAGGTCAACTTCATGCAAGCACATAGGACATGATAAGTGGCCTTCTCCAGCTTTAGCAGGATGCTAACAAATGTACAATAACAGAATACCAGGAGTGAGCTTTACCATGTCAAGCCAGAGGCACCTCTCAGCCTTTCCCAGAAAGAGGTGTTTGTGAGCCCTAAGTAACAAATTAAAGCTTCCAGAGAGGTTGAGACAATCAGAGCAGACCATCACTCACTACTTGCTACTCCTCACTTCCAAAACCCTGTCATGACGCAGCATTTGTGCACCTGCCCTTGTGTGCTAAAAGTCGCAGATTCAAGATGCCTCTAGGAGGGCAGACTCTCTCACTCCAGCTCCAATGTCAGAAGCATCTTTGTCCCTATTCAGACTTTACTTTAATATCCTGGACTGGAGTCACAGGACTCTTTTATGGGTAATAAAGTTCTGAGCAGGCCACCCTGCAGTCTAGGGACAGGGTTGCACCCTTCCCATTGCAGAGGGTGGGCTGCACTGGTGCACACTGGGGTTGTCCTTGAGGTGGCTTGAGATTATAGAAGTTAATACTGGTGCTGCGTCCTCACCACAGCATCAGGGTGACATAAGGCCATGGATGCCATTGCCAGATACCCCCTTATGGGAGAAGGTAAGGATCATAACTGGTTAAGACAATTTTGATGTCACAGACACAAACAACTCCGAGCCACAATCACTAGTATGACATAGGAAACATCACACATACAACCTAATTTCTTCTAAGCCTTCGACATAATTGAGAACTAAATGTTTTGAAGTAACTAAATTACAGAATTAAAAAGATTTTTTTGCCAAGGAAAATTTAGGAATGGTTAAAGCACCCGAGATATTCTGTGATGACCCTTTCTTTCAAGCTTTTGTAGATGTTAAACATAAAGCTTCATAAGAAAAAACATCATTAGCTAGAAGAAAAAGTACATCCAAAGTATAAAAAACAACCAATGAAAACCCAAAGCAAACAAACAACCAATTAAATAACCAACCAACCAACAAAATTTGAACAGGAAGACCTCGTTCCTTGCCCCCTAAAGGTAAATTTCCATTTCCAAAAACTACAGTTCATGTTACATGCCTCAGCCTCATCCTGCAACTTATCTGCTATATTTTGAGTAGAGATTATCAAGCAATCAAGTGCTTAGATTACAATGGCACCTAAATATTTAAGCCTTGGTGGGGAAGTGATTTTAGCATAACACTGTTGTATATGAGTATGAATTTGGTTTCTCATTGCTTTCATTGCACTTGTGAATTATTCTTCCAGTTCAGTGGTACTTATACCAACCCAAACTGAAATTAAAAGATAAAACATTGCTGGAAAGTTTACATGCCCTGAAATTTACAGGATGCAACTTGTCAGCAGAAAAGTCATGATTAGGAATATGCCAATTAGGTGCAAAACATGGAAAATTCCAGAGAGACCCAACTACAAGTTACAGCAATTTGACTTGGCTGAGTTCAGTAATATAATACTACTTGTCCTTGCCTCAATCAAGAGTCTAAAGAAGGCATCATTTGCACTTCTGAGTCGAAGAGATGTGAACTGAGAACAATATTTAACTCCCAAGTAGTCATTCCCAGTGGGACAATCTGTCTGTACAACTTCTTCACTTCTGACCCATTAGTAATCATTGTGCAGTTTCATTCTGCAATCAATACTCATGGGATTTATGGGACTAAGTCTTATTAATGCCAATGGAATTTATGTGGAGTTAGACCCTAGGCACTCCTAACTGACCAGAGACAACAACTGCTGGCCAAAGCTAGGATTTGCAATTTGAGGATTATAATTATATATTCAGCATTTTCTCTCTTCCATCATTTTGTTCTGCTTTATCCATCACAAGCTACGGACGCAACAACTAAAATAGCATCTCAGCTTAAAGAGGATATTCCTGACATGGATAATACTCACTTTCTGAATAATTAGTGCAGTCAAGCTAAAACTTTTTTGCTTTGATAACTTGGGACAATTTGGGGTCAGCAACATTATTGTCTATGACAGTAAACAGGTTTATTAAATAGATCAAACAGAAATTTCACAATCTGCTTGATCCTTAATTACCTGCAAATTTAAATCCCTATTTTATTGGAAGTCTCAGGTGTTCTACTCAAAATCTCTATTAAAATGCAAATAGGTCATTATATAATTGAAGCTATTTAAATAAAGTATATTTTCTTCACCCATTCATCCTGTCATAAATTTGTGAATAAGTGAAATATTTGAAAGGACAAGGGCTAGAGGGAATTTGAGTGGGGTTGGTAAAAAATTATAAGAGCATATGAAGACTGTTCAAGCTCTCCATTTTCTGGTTCACCATGTAACAGGAAAACTCCATAAATTTCAAGAATAGTATTTCTAGCTTAAGAGGAAATAAATCTTTAGATAAGGTGTAGTTCCTCACTGGATTTCATTACCCCAGTAGGTCATTAAAACAAATGGTGTAATTTTCAATCTTTTCACAGACACAAAATATGTAAAGAGACAGAGCATGGGAGGAAAATTCCCATTACCTGTTTAAGTTTGTGGACAGGTGATGAGGATGCACTATTAAAGTGCAGAGACCAAGTCAGTTAGTTTGGCCAGTAAAGTCAGACGGGGAATGAAAATCATTAAGTGTTCTGAGTCCACTGGTTCTTAACAAAGTGGCAGAGAACCTGAAAGACAGTAAGAGGAAGATAATAAAGATTTGATTCTAAAAAGTATATATAGTTTCTATAGAAAGTGAATTGCAATATCTTGAGGGTAATTCCTTCTGACAATAGTGACTTAAGGTTTTATTTCTTAAATGTTGGCTCTGAAAGAACCTAAAGATTCTTAGAACCTAAAGAGCACTTTCAAAGATAATTGAAATGTCATATCTCAGCTATTCCAAAACACTAGTCATAGCTATAACTGTTTAGGATATCTAGGAACTTGTGAACACTGTACTGAACTGTTTAATTTTCTTTGTTTGAAGATGTAAGGGATGAATTTTTTTAAGGTGTGACAAAGAATAAGAGGCTATTTTACTTCCAATTGTGCATGTGTGTTGTTATGGACTGCATAAAGCCAGGTCTTCAAAGTTAAATAAGATAAAAACCACATTGGTCAGTTTAGTAAAGTTAAAACTATTACCCAATGAGGGAGCCCTAAAAAGAGAGGGGTTACAAAATTTTATAAACTACATAGGTAATAAAAGTGAATGAAGATAATTAACAAAACCAACTAACAATGTTCTCCCCTCAGAAATGATGACATCTAAGTCTGACATACATATATGGTTAAATTTAGAAAAAAAATAGATTTCATTTTGGAACAATTAAATTGTTCTGTTTCAGCAGGAACTGAGTGTTGCAGTGTATTTACCTGCACAGAAAAAACCATAAGGGCTTACAGCTATAGAGACTCTGTTGTATTTCCTGTGGTGCAAATATATATATATATATATATATATAC
>VWZU01007622.1:2432329-2507408 GCA_013397095.1 Sterrhoptilus dennistouni | reverse complement strand
TATATATATATATATGTATGATGATAAAATGGAATTGAAAGAAGCAAGAAAATAGAATTGAATGAGAAGTAATTACTTTGGGAAAAAATGCACTTTGGGTTTGGAAAATTCCAATGTGAATACATAGTTCTACAAATTTGCTCATGCTGGTGACCATTTTCCAGTATAAAAAGTGTCCATCAGGTCCATCAGGCCATTTTCTTTCCTTTTTCCCTCTCTCTCTTCATTAACATTATAAAACCTAAAAGAAACAAAAAACACAATTATTTACTATTACTTTTAATTTTTGCAGGATAAAGCGTCAGCAACTTTCTTTTTACTAGGTTTAGTTCACATAAGAGTATCATCCCAATTTTTTAGGTGAAGAAACAAAATAAAATACATTAGGTGGCTTGTTGTATACCAGAAAATCTGATGCAAAGATGAAAGCAGATGCAGATACAAAGCTTTCAATTCTTGTTTGCAAAGCTTTAGTATATTTTTATTAGATCAGTATTTCTCAGCTAAATATGTAGAGCTTTTTTCACAGAAAATATTATCACTTTTCTTTCAACTTGTTTGACCTCCTGTTCCTGGAAAAACAGCTGCATAAGTAGCTATTAAAAAAAATCCTTATTCTTCTAGGGAAGTGCTAACTTACTTGCCTGCTAACACATATCTTAACCATTGAATTGTATGTATAATTATAGCTAATGACTGGTAAATCTATAACACCGACCTGATCAGTGTTCACCTTCCAAAAACCTTCCTCAGGGTACACCTAGATGTATGCCAATCATGTTTCTCTTTTCCCTTTACTCCAACACAGTCCTGTGCAAGTTCATTTTGAAGTTTGAGTTCTGTCTGTCCAGAGCCATCTGGATAGTCATCTAATCCAAACCTAGTGCCCACAGGTAGAGGGAAAAATGGACATTTTGTACTGATGAAATACATTTTTGTAACATATTTTCCCTCCAAGAAGTTTGACATTCACTGTTATAAACATGAAAGTTATCTATCACCAATTTGCTAAAGAAGAGCTATATTTCCATGGCAGAGAAGTGAATTAAGATAGTTATTTGTCATGTCATCACTACCGTTCTTAGTAAAAAGTATTTAGAGAATAGGAAAATTACGTTTTTTTGGTTTAAAAAAAAATAAAAAAAGGAAAAATCTTCCTGAAGTTAATGATGAAAGTTAAACTAAAAGTCATTTAATTGAATTAATTATTGCTAATGGATCAAAGTGATACATTTAGTGTTTATTTTGTTATATTTTAATGCTATGTACATTAATACAAATATATACATGTGCATGGTTGAATTCTCATTATTTTATCATGTATATTCTAAAACTTTTATCTTGATATTTAAGCACAGACATACACAAAATTTTAAGGGTAATTTGTGTTAGTCACACTGCTTATGAAAACAGACGTGTAATTCCCTTTCTTCTGCTGGCCTAGTCAGAACCACAGTACTGGTTTATCTAGGCCACCAGCTTGATTTACTAGGAAATTTTTTGTTTTCCTTTTTGTTTTCTTTTTAACATTGTAACTGTTTAATTGGTCATTTTTATCTTGTTTTGACTTTTATAAATCAAATAAAAGCAAAGCAGAATACAACATTTACAGGTGCTAATTAATGAATAATAAAATTTTGTACACTTCCCCTGATTAAAAAAAACAACAACATTGAAACTGCTCTTTAATAATTCAGCAGAGAATTATTCCTTCTTAGCTGGTCAGACTGCGTCCTTGAAAGTCTTTTGAGTCTACTGAAAATCTTGAGAAAAAATGAAGACACAATGAAGTCTCAAAGAAGGCTTCAGTGCTGTTCAGACTGAGACAATCCATAACAAATATTTATTTTCTTATAAATTGATAAACATAGGTCTTATATGTGTGCTGTCTCCTTTTTAACATCTCTTATTCCATGCCTCTTCTCTTTCCTGCTAATGACTTTCTTTCCTACTTAGCAAATGAAGCTGACATAACTTTGAATAGTGCTCAAAAAATGATTGTTCATAAAAAATTTACTAGGCAGCATATGGATAGAAAAACGTAGTTTAATATTTTGCTGAACTGATGCAAAGCAAGTGTTAACTAGATCAAATTGAAAAATTTATCATACAAATGTTCCAAAATAGAATATACCATTTATGTTATTTTCTAACTTTTACGAAGTTCTTCCTGTTGACCTGTTGCTCCTCTGCCACCATCCCTTTCCAATCATCCTTCTCTTCAATGTTAAATATCTGAATGCACAGCTGCCCCATGACTGGAGCTGAAACAAATTCTCCATACAAATACTCTTCTGTCAGCTTGACTGGATTTTCTTAATGCAAAAGGAAATTAACTTTCCTTTGATATTTGAGTTTCTACAGGAAACAAAAAAAGACATTCTTTACTCAGTTATAACACGTACCTTGCTACTTCCCCATGCCTGAAATTGTCTTCAAGTGAAAGCAAGAACCTTTCCTGTTAGAATTATCTCTGTTTTGGCTCAAAAGCAGTTTCTTCCCAGACAAGTTACGATGAATCTTTCTGCCATCATTACTAACCTCCTACTTTTCTTCAACATTCCTCCATTGAATCTGCCTTCCTGATTATTCCTGCCCTGTCATCTGTCCTGCTAAGTACATATCACAGTTTTTCAGTGTTCTGATATTTCTAATTTCTGGGGCAATATTCTAATGTGATGTGAACAGTATCACTTCTGCAGAACATGTAGCATTCTGAACTTGATCGTGAAATTAGTTTGAAAGGCATTTTTAATCAAGCATATCTAGTTGAATTCAAAATTGTAGTAGCTTGGTAAAACTTATGGACCTAAATTGTAAAGGAGGTCATACTGGATACTGTACTGTTCCATTTTGTTTTGCCAACTTCAAATCTGTGTAAAAAAGAAATATATATAATATGAAAGCCAACTTTAGAAAATGTTTTATTACTAAAAATTTCAAGAAGAAAAGTCTTGGAGGAAATCTGTCTAAAATGATTATTTATTTTAGTAAGAAAATATTTTAAAATATAAAACCAGTCTTCATCACTGACTTTCTTAAGTCCTGAAAATAGTAACTGAAAATTATAAAGGAACTTGATATAATTTTATTGGGGTTTTTTTGGGAGGAGAGGGGCAGCAGAGGGCAAAGGCATAACGTTATAATACTATATATCTTATAGCAATCTTATTTCTTATTTTTAATTTGTTCTCTTTGTCCCCCTTCATAAATAGCTTGTGTTTCATAGTGTAATGAATGATGTTATGTGAGCAGGACTGTGTCTTCCCTGGCAACATGAGCTCAGACTATTGAAGAGAAACAAGTCTTTCAAATTCCTAGTAGCAACCTTTCACCTTTGCTCCTTGCTCTCATGAAAGACTAGAGATTAGAAGCTGAGTTAAGCTTTTCAGTGCCATATAACCTCAACTACACATCTCATTTTAGAGTCATCAAGAGTGTCATTTGGAAGGTCGACTCTTTGACACCAAGGAAGAAAAGAAGTTGTATTTTGAGCATCACAAGAGGCCTATTGTTGCTGATTGCCAGAAAGGGAGAGACGGGAAGGAGGGAGGGAAGGAAAAGAAACAACAAAACAAACTAAAAAATCCCACAAAAAACCATCAGAGGCTTTTAAGAAGCTTTGAGCTTTGAAAAAAACTAAACAAAGCATTGCATTTGAAACCCCTTTGTGCATTAGAACAAAGACATAAAGGTTTATCATAAAATAAAGGTCTGACAACTTCAGCAAATATATCCATGGAAATGGAACTTCTACAAAGTGGTGTAAATAAAAAAAGAAATTAAAAAATGTTAAAGTGAAGTTTGCCATCTGGGTTTGAAGGTCATTAGAATGTTCTTTGTTGGAAGATGAGCTTTTCAATTAATGACTATGTAGATTTAGATCAGTAATTCCTTTAGTAATTATACTCTGTGTAAAGAAGGAATTACATGCCTTGTAAGCATGTTCAGTTCTATCAAAGTAGATTTCTGGGGGAAAAAAAAAGAACAAAACAAAACAAAACAAAACAAAACAAAACAAAACAAAACAAAACAAAACAAAACAAAGTCCCTGAATTAAAAAGACAGTTTATCAGTAGTAGTTCACATAACAGATATATCAGTCATTGTATCCTGGGAGTCACAAGCAAAATGCAGACACGATTTTTACCTAGTAGTTAGATGAATTCCTTACTTTAAACATACATTTTTACCTGAAATATTCTGAATCTTTTTGTTTAGTAAGTTGAGGAAGAAGAGAACAAACGGGATGATTATGTTTTATTACTAAATTGACCATAATTTCTTTTTTTCTTTCTGTTTTTATTGGAACTTTTTCTGCTTTCAGTGTCTTACCATCATCAGTTCTTGCCCATTTAGTACTTGAATCTGAAATACTGTTTTGAAGCAGAATCAGCTGGATATGTTTTTTTTTTCTGAGTGAAAGAGTATGTTCCAAACAAATGTTTTCAGAGAAACTGAAGGTACTCATATATATTCATCTTACAAAGGCTGGCATCTGCTTCACTCACATAACTTTAATGGCATTCAAATGAAACACCAGACCATTAATTCAGCAGAGAAATAAATTAGTTTAAAATATTTACAAAAGAAGATAACAGGGCCTACTGAACGAAAATTCAATTGTACCTCATCTTTTGGGACTTATTTCTTACCCTATTCTACAAGACAGATTAATGTGAAAGCTTGTTATAAATCTGTTCCCTCCGACTTCAGTCATCATTAATGGTGCCAGAAAATAAGAAAATATGATGTGTTTTCAGAAATAGATGAATAAAAAGGGAGTGTGGCCAAACAGGAAATTAAACTGCATTTATTACAAAAATAATAGAAATAATTATCTTTAGCTTTAATATTAGCTTTTATTTCTCTGTCATCATAATACTTGGTTCTTTTCCTCTTATTATCTTTCATTTCATTCAGTAAGCTCAGCACTTATTAACTAGAATAGATGTTGATTTTCCCCCACGTTCTTTCAGTCCATCTGTATGATCTTGAGAGGGGGATACTAAGCAATCAGAAGAAGGTCCTGCTCCTGTTTGGGCTCTTGCAAGGATTAATTGCTTTGCTTCTGATTATATTCCCCTCCCCCCCTCACATTTTTTGCCCCAGCATGGTTAGAGAGATCCTAAATGTCCAAAATTCTGTATCATGATATGATTATCTGTCATCCTTAAGATACCATAGTCAATCAAACATGCAACAGCATAACGGATCCAGCACTTCCCTGAAGACACTGTATACTACAGTCTTTTAATCTACATAATGTCAATATCAGTCCTTTTTGCTAGTTTCCTGTACAGTAATCTGTAAAATTTAATTTAAATTTTAAACATTTTTAATAAACATATTTCATGGAAGTGTTTCATTTATAACAGCAAGGTATTAAATGTTTCTAACTGTAACATTTTGACATCTGTTATAGGGAACAATCTAAGGCTTCTAAGAAGTTCAGAAAAGCAGATTCCACAAGAGATAGAATTGCACAGGAAAATAAGTGTGCATAACAGTGTAAGGTCCTTTAGGCACAGACCACCACTTTTCAATCTCACACTTCATCTTTGCTTTCACTATATAACCTAGGAATGAGGTTAAACACACAAATAATGCAACCTAGATGACACTTGTGTGTTTAACACATTGTTTTGGGTTTTTCATTAGCCTACTTTATTGTAATGGATGTGTAAGTGAAAATATATATAGAAAATAAAGAAATACTAATCATTAAAAAACAAATAGAATCTCTTGAACAGAAGCAATGCACTATTCTGGGTTATACAAAAACATTAGGCTACATCTTTCTCTGAGTTCACTCAAATGTCGAAGTACTTTTTGGATTTTGTTTATAATCCAGTATTAAAGCATCATTTAAGTAAAGCCTGTATAATTGATTATAATGTCAATGATATCACTTGCCCTGGAAGAAGAATTAAGTTATGTTTCATTTAAATTTATCTCTTTGATTTAGATTCAGTTCCTTAATGGATAACATGAGTGGGATAAAGGAAGAAACAGTTCTACCCTCTCTTCTCAAAGGCTTCTAATCAGAATTAGATGAAAGACCACAACTCATTCAAGAGTTGTCTTGGTTTTACCCAATTTTTGTCTGGTAAAGACAATTTTGGCCTGGCTGGCAATATCTGGTTAAAGAATATCAAGATTGAAGTTACTAAGGATTTCCTGATCAGCAGTAGAACAATTCCCCAAATTTAGGCTGAGAATAAAAACAATAGTCTTCTTTCTCACCATGGCAGTAAAAAACCTTTTTCATTAACTCTAGGGAATCAATTTACCAATTCTATGAGAAAATTAGAGAATAAAAGAAATACTTTCAATAAGTAAAATGGACAAAGGAGTAGTAAATTTCCTCCTTCATTACATGGAAATGACTATTCATTCTGTCTTTTGAGTCTGTACAAAAGCCAGTCAAGAATTAATAATTTCACTGGCAAGAATTGCACATTAAGGTGGAATTTTTTTTGCACTTGTTTCCTTGATGCGGTTCAACATATTGAGCTTCAGCAGTGAAAAGTCAGGGGGACAAAACTTCCACTTTGATATTGAGCCCTTTTAAACTTAAAAATGAACAATAGTCTTATTTGTACATTAATTGACTGGTACGTATTATGAAATCCTCAAGCTGAATGGGGGCCTGGGCAACCTGGTCTACTGAAAAGTGTCCCTGACCAGATTGGAAACCAGATAATGTTTAAGATCCCTTCCAACCCAAATCATTCTATGATTTTATGATTCTATGAAATTAAGATTTTGCCACTGATTATTTTAAAAAGAAGCCAAATTAAGTTCAAATCAAGTGAAACACAGTGAAATTGAGTTTTTCAGTATAAGTACCTTTGGCTCTAAAACTGAAAAAAACAAAATAAACAAACTAAAACCCCAAACAAACAACAAAACCAGAAACAAACAACAAAAAAACCCCAAACCTAACATCATTACAATATCACGATAATATATCACATTTTGCCAAATAAAAAACCCTAGAACTGTCAACAAACCCAGATTGCAAAGGATTTGACTTCCATTTCAGTCAAGTGTGAACTAAATCTGACTTCTTCAGTATGTATGGAGTAATAGTGTCCTAGGAGTACTGCAAGGGAGAGGAAGCTTGAATTGCCTTCTCTTCTGGCAATGTTCATCTCAGCCTTTTTGCCTTTATACTATCAGATTTATTTATAACTGTTTATATTAAGAGTAATAATGACCTCTAGGTCAGCCCTTTCCTGGCACTTAATCACTGACTGCATGAAGGGCCTAAGGCAAAGCCACATCTCCTCTGGCCAGATACTGCCTGCTTGTTAGGAACTTCTTTGTCTGGTATCATTCCTTAAATTAAGTTCTTGGTGAACTTCAACAAGTAAACTATTGTTTTGGTTTTTGTTTTGTTTTCCCAACTACTAATTCCAATAATAAAATATAAATCTGCCTGTGTTGTCTGAAATTAATGCTTAAACCATCTTTGAAATACACAAAAAAAAAAAATCAACTCAGATATATTTTGGTTTCTCTATTCTTGTCTACAAATTTATGTCCATTGTCAAAACAGAAGAGAGGCAACAATTGTTTTCAAAGAACATTGTTTTCACTGTACGTACTTCTACATAGAAATACTGTTATTTAACCTCTGGAACAGATTTAGTTATCAACCTGCATAAGAAGAAAATGCAATAAACACACTATGGGCACCTATTATCTGGCAATAGAACATTGGGTTTTTTGGGGTTTTTTCACTAATTCAAGATTAGCTTATGCAAAAAAAAATATATATTTGGTATTAGAAATCCACATTAATAATAACTGTGATTAAATGTGCTTGGGAAAAAAAGTCTTTATGGTTTAATATCATTGCTCAGCATCTTCGAATCTGAGAACAAGGCATCGAAGCAAAGTTCCTACTGAGCATCTGTAGCTTTGAGGTACAAGAACTGAGTTCATCACCCTTTAGAATAAGAAACTTATAGAAAGGGGGTTACACAATTCCTCTGCCTGCCTGTTTTGTAAGTATTATTCTTAGAAAGAAAAGGATATTTATGTAAGGGAGAAGGGTATAAAAGTGTTTCTCAGGAGCATCTGAGATTACCACATCTCAAATTGAAATTTTTCCAATAGTATATCATTCTTGAAAATATCGGATGTCAATTTTAATTAGCTTAAAGTGCGATATTTTGTGCATGTGAATGTAATTCTGTCACTTCCTCATTTAGAGGCTGGCATTTGTAATCGTATTTGTTAGGTTAAGGTACTTTGTTCAAGTACCTTAGAGCCTTCTGGTTTTAATTTCCTGTATTATCAAAAGGAAAAGAGGAAATTGATTATGCAAAGTTTCCTCAAAATTCCTTGAAAGCACAGTCTCCACTAAAACTGAGTTCGTTCTCAGTGAAACAAATATAAGCCATAATGCATTATCTGTTGTGCAGGCCACTTTTTGATGGAAAAAGAGGTGTCATTTTGGACAGTGAACTCCACAAAGAAGGATTTGTGAGATTTATGGATCCCAATTCTGGTATTCCCTTGTGCTTCTGCCTGCCTCTTGGTACTAACCTTATCTTCCTTTTGCTCTTTTCTTCACACCTTTTTTTTATTTATTTATTTCTATGTTAATTTTCTGTTTCGCATTCACACACAGCACAGATTGATTTCATTTCCCAAATCAGGTACCTACCTGGTCAAGTCTCTGAAATTCTCAACCTTCAACATGAATTCTATGTATTCCAAAAAAGCTTACATTTTTCTCCTTATCTGTGTAGTTAAAGAACCAATGTACTGAAAGGATGAAACTGTTTTGGTACACACTGAAAATCCAAACAACCCCCACATTATAATATCCTTTCATTTTTGTGTGCATTTAGATTTATAGACATTAGCAAAGCATCTGCATTTACCCAGAACTTTAAAGAAATAATGAAATACTTATGTTCTACCTTAGAGAATATTTTATCCCTCACACCAGTTCTTAATCACATTTTACTGAGATTTTTCAGGAAGACTAATTTCAGGGCAAACTGCTTAAAAGCAACTCAAAATACTTAACAGAAATTCTCATTTTACAATGTTGTGTCATGATAAATATACACATTTGTCCTGAAAAAGGTCAGTGTTGAAGATAACAAAGTTTTTCTCTGTGATCTGGCATAGTTCTTTTCATGTACTTACAATGCCATCATGTTTAAATGTGTAAAGCCTGGAAGATGAAAAGAACTGAGGAACTTTCTCATGAATAAGTTTTTTTCCTGACATTTGTGACAGGCTGTAAGCTGTTAAAAACCCAGATCTGTACTAGTTTTACCTTTCTTGTAATCAGCACAAGGAAGAGAATCTTACATATTCGGTGACAACCCACCTGGTCTCTTCTTCTCAAATATACTCATCTGTTGCCTTGTAAGGAATTATAAACCTCAATTTGCTTGTGAGGATTTCTGTTTCTAAGCTATGCAAGCTCTGTTCTAATTACCAGTGTTGCCAGTTATTGATACTTCAATTCTTTCCCAAAAGCTCTAGCTTAGTCACTTTATTTTTTCTAATAAATAACAAATGAAATAGTTTTGTTAACTCCTAACAATCTCTATTTATTACTGTGTCTGTACTGTGAAACAGATCTAGCTGAAAAGTTGGATAAATTTGCCCTCGCTGAGCTCCATGCTGTGGGGGTTAGATTGCCACAAGCACATGCTGAAGCTATTTTAAGACAAACTCGCACACCTTTATTCTGTGGTGAACCCTGGGGTGCAGACATATGCTGTGATGTTTAGTCATGAGTAATGCAAAGACATCCAGGTCCTTCGAAGCTCAGAAAATCCCACTACCTAGTTTCTCAACCAATATAAATTATACACCTGCTATTTTCAAATACATCTTGTGCACTTACAGGCACGATTTCACTAAGTTAAATATGCAAAGGAAAACAGCCTTAGACACATTTAAAAGGTACACTCTCAGCAGTCAGTGAAGTTGAAAAGACAGTGTCCTTGATGCATTCTTGGAATTTTCATTAGCCCCTGCAGGACTAATTTAAGATTAATTTTTTTGTTCCAAGAGAATTCAGCATGGAACCTAGTCCTAATGTCTTGATAAACTATTAAAATGATCTTTCAGTCTTTGTAGTAGTCCAGATAATCTTAAAACATTACTAATTACTCATGAAATGCATGTTTAAAATTTGTTCTTGTAGACTTTCCAAGACACTGGGAAACATTAAGGTGGTAGGGGAAGAGCTTAAAATAAGAGTTTTTAAAAATTAAAATAAAATTATGAAAACAATCTGTTCCAAAAGTAGAAATACATTGCTATGTTTTGCTCTCATAGCTTATCTGGTAGAGGACATATGGACCAAAACATTTTTTAAAAGAACTTGCTCTTTGACAAAATGGCCCATAATCATCTATTGTTACTGTTGATCAAGTGCAAGTCATATTGTTATATGATGTCAGCAGAGTGTTGGCATTTGCAAACCAAGAGCAAAAATTGTAACTCATTTAGGAAGCCTATTGGTTTTCTAAACATGTGCAATCTGAGCACAGAAGAGTACACCTAGGAATAATAATTTGTTATATCATGAATTTGGCAGTAGTGGTTGGAACAAGAGACAGGGCCATAAAACTTCTTCAGCTTTCTGTTTTTGAAGATATTCTCATCTCTTCAGTCCATCTCTTTGCATTATTACTCACAACAGGATGCTTGGTTTCCTCTAAAAAAGAATCACGAGCACTTGACTGTGGGTGATTGAGTTATTTATTGTTCTGAATAATTTTAGACTTCTTAATAATGTATCTAAATAATATTGTACAAGTTATTATAAATTTAGTATTGCATTTCTGCAAGAATTACTCTTTCATTGGAAGAGTGTTTATTTGATTGTTTGCTGTTACATACACACATGGTAAAAGAATTGAATGTTGGGATAGAATAGGGACTGCTCTGTAATAACTGATAAATATTTGATATCAGCATGGTTATTGGGATCTTTAATTCATAATTTTACTAGGCTAAATCAACACTGCTGAAGGCAAAAAAGCAGAGAAAGCAAACTGTGAGTAGCTCTAGCAAACACTTGGGATGTTGTTATAAGCCATAACACTGACTGTGTATAGATGAACTTTCCAATTTGTTTCAGATGGCCAGTCTTGCTAGAAAACTGCAAAATAAAAGAGGAAGGAGTGAATAAAAAAGTATGTTCCAGTGTAGTGAGGTCAGGCAGACAATAGAAAGTTGTGTGTGAGCCAAAGACCCTAGAGAGAAGAGAAAAGTGAAAGAGCAGCACTCAGGGAAGCTGAGCCACTGCAGTGGTGAGCTGATGACAAAGGGGCCACTTCACCCCTCCTGCTCCTGCTCCCAATTCCTCAGCACCAATTGCCTCCCTTGTCCCAGCATTGATGCTCCTCCGCCCCCACAGTACACTCATTCAGAGAACTAAATTAGCAGAAAACACATCTCTGCTGTTGTATTCTCAGATGAACTGGCTCACTTGAGTGCCTGAGTTTGTAAGTGAATTATCAGCAGTTGGAAAGGGAGGGAAACTGCTCCTTTCAACCACAGTTGAGTCCTTATCAAAACCTTAGAGACTCTACTAAAAAGATCACACTTTCGGATGTATTTAACCCTTGAAAACAAAGCTGAAAGTTATGTTTCCGACAGCAATCTCTGCTAAGATAACAGAAGTGAAGGCCATCTTCAGTACTGTCAGAGACTCCTGATGGTGTGTTGTAATTATTCACCTGTCTGGGGGAGATGAATCAAAGCTATCCCTGATTACTCTATCTTAAAGGTTACTGTGAGCCTGAAGGAAAAAAAAAATCATGCAAAGTAGTCTTGACTTGAGAGTAAAGAGAGGTAACTTAAAGAGAAAAAATGTGGCTAAGTGAGCAACATTGATGAGAGTTTGCATTTAAAAGACTTATCTACTGTAGGTCTTATACTAATTTTATGTACCTATAATTTTAATAAATTTTATTTGTTAAGCTAATTGTTATTGAATGTCTTATATCTGAATGCTGAACATCTGCTTCTATGATAGAAAATATCTTATAGCCACACCTGTCTACTAAGGGAGATATCAGAGCTGTGAAATTACCAGAGTTTAAACTTTTTGAAGGCACAAGACTCCTAAACCAAGTTTGTAGGTATCACGGTGAACAAAGGGTAATAGGCAGTACTGTGGATATCCTTCCAAAGCGTATCTAAAACTGTGATACATCAATGTACTTTTGGAACAGCGATGGAAAAAGAATAAATGTTTATGGAAAAGTCTGTGCCTGATGGAAACTAGGGAGACCAGAAATCAGCTTTGAGGTGATATCTGGATTTGCTGGTGTGGAGCCAAGTCCTTTTTGGTGTTCCTAGCTCTACCATAACACACACAGAGTATCACAAAATGTAGCTGGCCTGTAAATCACTCCTGCATGGGAGACAGCACTCAAAGGTTAATGCCTACCAAGACTATGTGCACATATGAAGTCAATATAGGTCTATGGTGCACCACTGAACACACATTTGCTGAAGTAGGATTGCTAAATTAGCTGTGATTCATTCTCCAGAGAAAAGCACATCAGGACTGGAGTTTGGGATAAAAATAAGTCCAAAAAAGACAATTCTGATAGACACAAAATTAGTAAGTAGACTTTGTCAGTAAGAAATATCGTTTTGCCCACCCCAGTGCCTGTGAGCAGCAAATATTTCTCTCTTAATTTATCATGGAGATTCCAGGTATCATTCCCCTGATTTCTGAAAGAACGGGGTTCTTGAGCAGCAAGCTGCTGGAAAAGATCACACTGAATACAGCAGCTGTCTGAGGGTGCTACTATTCACATATATCTCGTATGTTTAGAACACAATTCTTAACTTATTTGAGGAACAGGAAACAATATTTAAAAAGCACTGTTCCTAAAGTACTATGATAGCAAATATATATGTAGCAGATTTATCAAGAGAAGAGTTAATGAAGCATAATTTCTGATGGGTTGGTGTTTTTATTAATTTATAGATTTTTCTTTTGACAATAAGAGACTTTAATTAATATTTTTTGTGGAAAAATTAATGATTTTTTTTTTATTTGAATGGAGTCTTTGAAATATTAGGGGGGATAAAGGAACACCCAATCTTCCCCTCGCTGGATTGCTGAACTTGTGTCTTTTAGCAAGTTGTCTCCTTTCATGAAGTCCAATATTTGTAAAATCTCTACTTTTTTTTGTGTTGATGGGCAAAAGATGAACATATATTTGCTGACATGCAACAAGGAAACATCTTCATATCCTCAATAAAGCAGTCTTAAAAACAATGTGCTTCAAACAATGTGCTTGCATTTCAGAGCTCTAACAAGAGTTGCCTCAAAATAATGCAGTGTCAGAATATTCCTTCTAAACTTAAAATAAGTAAATGCAGAAATAATGGACCCTGAACATGGAGGTATTTGTCTAATTTAAAGTTATAAATATTGGCCCATATTTTTACTTAGGGCCTCTCAGTACAGATTTGTCCCAAACTCATTGCCATTGGAAAAAGAAAAAAAAAAAAAAAAAAAAAAAAAAAAAAAAAAAAAAACCAAAACCCCCCCAAATCTGGTGGTCTTTCCACTTGTAAACTTGTACTTTTTTATACACACAATTTATCTGACATCTGAATTAATACCTAAGACAACTTGTAGAAGCAGACACATTTGATAACATGATGAAGCACAGCAAAATGTAGAATGAAATGCTGTATATTCCAAAGTAGTTTAATAATGCTCCAGATAATGTACAACATCTCAGATAAAACAAAAAAAAACTCACATAATAATGCTTCTCCATGAAGAGCAGAAAATATAAACCATATAATAGGGAAAGTTTTAGTTCTATCCAGTAAATCAAAGCTTGGCAATGATGGCTAAGGTTATGATCCAAGATAAGACCCCAAGGAAAGTGATTAAAGCTGTTTGCAGAGTGTGGCCAGTGCAGCAAATGTTACCAATTCAGAGCAGAGATTTTTGCTGCTGAAGGGATTTTCCTTTCAAGAACCAGATTAGTTATCCCAGATGTGTTAGAAAAAGCATGAAGGCCACTAGAAAATGCAAAATTAAAAAGAAAAATGAGATCTCCTTCACACTAATCTAGAATGAGCAGTGATACAGAGGAATTTATAAAACCTTTCTTCCAGCCAGACACATCAAGAAAAACAACCCCGTATGAACAGCACAGGAAAGCTATTACTGCAAAGCAAGCTAAACATGGAGTTGCTTATTTTGACAAGGTATATGCAACCTGTTCTATACTTTTTTCCTAATTCTTGAAAGAGCTTCCCTAGATGACCTTAAAATTTAGAATATGATGTCTCATTTGTAGTCTGATTTGGCTAGTTTTGAGGATTCATTCTGGGGCTTAGGGTCTTTCATTTTATTTAGGGTTTGGTTTTTTGTTGTTTTTTAAACTAGGAGATTTCACACCACAGTCACTTCCTTAAAGGCACAAGATAAGAACAATTCACTCTGATGGGTCTCTTTACTCAAAATGCTAATAAATATGAAACCCAGAATTTAGTAAGTCGAACAGATGGCTCCGCTTTTGCATTGTGGAACCACAATGGTTGGGCTTAATCTGGGTTGGGATGGACCTCAGAACATCCCCACCTCAAAGCAGGGTCAGCTATGAAGCTAGACCAGGTTCCTCATGCCCTGGAAAGAATAACATTCATGTCTCCAAGAAGATCTGGACATTCAGGTGGCTCCTGGAGCGATTGACTAAACATATCTGATCAGTATGATGATTGGTTGACTGTTTACATTATCTGGCAAAAGAAAACATTAAAAATTAGAGTTTTAAGTAGCTTACAGCATAAGAGTAAAGGTTCACACTCCCTAATTAAAAGGCTGAATGCATTTTTTTTCTTTTAATGATTGTTAAAAATATGAGCATGAGACTTAAAAAGTACAGTTTTTAGAAGACAGGTTGTTCTACCTAAGAACTGTGGTTGCTACAAGACAGCATACTTTGCATCCATAGAAGCAAATATATTTGATTTATGTAATAAACCCATAGCTACTCATAATAATAAAACTGAATAGTGTTATGTCTTTACAAAAGAATCGAACGCTAAAAAATACAATGATTATTTTTCCCTTGTCATTCACATCTGTTCCATGTCCCCACAATGAAAGGATTTGTGAACCAGTGATAGTAAGTTAGTATATAGTAATTAACAAGGCAGGCAGTAGTGTCTAACAAGTAACATTGCAGCAGACTTTTCTTATAACAATGCCTCAGTCCTGAGGTCAGTAAGTGTTGACAGTGGATTTGTAGAATGAGAGCAGCAGGAAAATTTTATATTGCACTCCTTGTATTAAGAGGAATAAATTGGTCAAGACTATATTGCAGAAAATAACAAACTACCAGGTTTCCCACTTTGGAACTAAGTTTATTAACTTGTCATCTGATTAACAGTTCTAAGGTATTCATCCGGCTAACCTGATTCCAGAATCAAAGTTATCATCTCTTCATGTTAACACACTGTGTGACATTGGCTTGCAAGCTCCCTCAGAGCTAATCTTTGATGTGTGCATAACGTTCATCGTAGTGTTTGAATGTGATCTCAGTAAATCTTTGAGAAAAGGGACAAGTGGAGGATAAAAATTTATCCTTCTGGAGTATTAGAATACTGACATGAAAGGTAATCAAAGGGTTCTATTGCGAGTTTACTTTCAGGATGCTTAAACCAATGATTTTGTCTAGTTATCAGAATCAAAATATGGGGACTTCAGAACCATGTATGACCATTCTAAATCACTATAATTTATCTGTACGTCCTTACATGACTTTTGCCATTATGGCAGAGAAATGCCTCTAGAATAATTAGTTAGCTCGGTAATTAAATATTTTCTTTAAAATATATGTAGCAGAATGGCTAAATTGCAGTCATCATATTTACGTGGACAAAGTTCAAATAGTCATCTACATAGCTGAAGATTATTTGCCTATGTGAAAAGACTTAATTTTAATAAACAAATGTTCTGTTTGCCTGAGGTATTGGAAATTTTTCTGGTCTTCTACCCTATTTCTAGTTCCACAGGAATCTAACATCTCTGGTTGGCACAGTGGAGTACAATATTCAATTAATTTGCTTTCCTAGATTAATCTGGTTTTATTTCTTTTAGCAAAAACATAGAAATGGGTTTCTAGCCACATATGTTAATTCAGATTTCTTGACATTTTTCATCAGCTGAGGGCACTAATCCTGGTGTCTTAGACAAATTACAACTCACTTGTATGATGCCTGTGCAAATTCCAGCAGTTTTAACTAAATATAATTCAAGACTGAAATACAGGAGAGAAGAGGGGGAGGTCTTCAGCCTACTGAACTTTGCTACAGTGTTTAAAGAACAGTGAGATAGATAAACTTTAATGAGTAGTAGTAGGTTGAACAAATTCCTGTATATCCCTCATGTATATCACTTGCTGTTTTAAGGTGTGCTTCATTGAAGTTGGAAAACACTTTGAGATCTTCAGATGAAAGGTACTACAAAACGAAAAGTGATGTTGTTATTAGTTTTTGTATTCCAAGCCCCATTAGGACAGCTGCAAAATCCATAAACTGGAGTTTTCATTGAAATCTTTGATCTTAGGTAAATGCTTTATCTTTGAATTAGTGGATTAAAGAAACAAAAGAAATACAGCCTTGTCTGTGCATTTGAGTCTTTTTTACTGCCTAATGCATTATGCATGTTGTTCTTGATCCTCCAAGTTATTAGTATTTAATGAATAATATAAGAAAACCCATCACATCTTCAGTTTTAGGATAGTAAAGCGGTTTATATACTCAAATAAGTTAAGGCACCATGTTATGTTCTCAGTCTAGGTGTTTGAAAAATGAGACAACCATTAACAAAATGTGTTGTTTGAAGAGTATGGACTGGAATTACATACATGAATTAGACTTCATGCAATATATGCTCTTACCAAAGCATTAAGACTTACCACATCTGCTAAGATGATGTCCCAGGAGTTTAATCTGTACTACAGAACTAAACCAGGACTGCTGCTGCTGTTATTTTATTGTTATAGTGCCCCTTGGACTCATACTTTAGTTTCCCTCTCTGTAACAGAAATGAGAGAGGTTAAGTGTTTACTACTCTAGTTGCTCTCTATAGTATCCTCTGCAGAGTACATTTATACTCCCTGTCTTGTAAATATTGCATATAAGAGAAACTTGTATAAAAAAGGAAGACATGAGGTTTTTTAGACATATGCTCTGGTTATAATAACAGTAAAATAATCACAGAACACAGGCAAGACCCCTCACATGAAAAAATGGCTTTCAAATAAACCTTTATGTAGAGTATTTTGCTACCAATCTTGGCTTTGTTTGTTTTGGTTCTTTTGATTTCTTCAGACTGTTCTCTAAATTGGAGGTTAGCTGCACTTACAATCAGATTTAAAGTATTCTTGCCATCTCACTCTAAATTTTTTTTGTTTAGTAATTTAAATGTCATTTCTCAGAAACAAATATCCAGGACGAAAGGAAGCTATTGCATAGTTAAATGGTGTTTAAAGGCATGGCGGTAAACAAAGTCTATTGCAATTATGCCAGGGGCATAATTTTGACTGTTCTGCTCTGCCTTCTATAATTAGTCTTGAAAGCAAATACTGTTACATTCAGCCACGAAATGAAGTGGAAGAGCTGAGTTTATTAGAGATTAATAAAGTCTCCATGAACATTCCTAAAAAGCTACTGAACCCTTAAGTACAGATTATAGGTCAGAAGACATTGCCAGTACTTTCTCAGAGGGCAAGAAATTGAGTACACTATATCTATTAACTGAAATGAGAATGAATGGAGGGCTGTCGAATGTTAATGGAAGATTTTAACAAATTACACCACAGAAAAAGATGTGTGGTATTTTTATTACAACATTTAAATGTATTTTAACAGTCTTATAACTGTGATGCTTTATGAAAAAATCCACAACTCTCATTACTGAAATTCATTGCAGCAATATGTGCATATTTAAGTAGTATTGCTCATTTATAAAGACGTTTAAATGTAATTTTCTGAAAAATTCTAAACTATATTTCCAAACTATATTACCAAACTATATAAACCCCTTACACTTACAATGGTGTCTTTTTCCATACAAGGAACTTCTAAAGGAAGTATCAGCTAGCAATGATTTCACTTTTCCTTTCATAAATAGTACACAGAATAGAGGAAGGGATAAAGCTATTGTATAAGCTTTTCAGAGTAAGCATTACTGCAAGCCCTCATCACTGCATTGTAAGGAGTAATATCAATGGAAAATGGATAGCTAAGTGGGGAGAAGACAATATGACTTGTTTCTTTCTTCATGAGTGCTGGAAAACACTCTTAATGGTACAGCTAAAAACTATCTTCCTTCTTTTAGATATACTGTTTCCCATAATTAATTTCTCTCTGTTGACACAGATTATTTCCAGGCAACAGACTAAAGTTTTTAAAAGCTCACAAGGAAATTAAAAAAAAGAAAGGTTTTCAAAAGAACAGTCTTCAACTAAACCATTCTTACCTTGTATTAGACACAGTAAGGGAGATGGTGGAGCCACCATCCCTGGAGGTGGTTAAGGAAGGGCTGGATGAGTGCCATGGTCTGGTTGACAAGGTGGTGTTAGGTCATGGGCTGGACTCAATGGTCTCAAAGGTCTTTTCTGACCTAGTTAATTCTGTGATTCTGTGATTAAGTGATTTATATGTTGTAAATCTGACACAGGGCAAACCCCATGCACCTGCCATTCTCTTGTATTGACATCTAAATTAACTTCGTGTATCAAATGATAATTAACTTGATTTGCAAACTCTGAAACTCTTTGTGTTGCAAAACAGAAGTCTCAGTTGCTNATTGAGTTCATTACATTCCTCCTCTTTAAAGCAAAAAAAAAAAAAAAAACAAAAAAAAAAAAAAAAAAAAAAAAAAAAAAAAAAAAAAAAAAAAAAAAAAAACACCCCAGCCACTAAACTCACAAACAAATAAAATCCCAAAGAAATCAAATTTATTGGAATAAATATTGAAAATTGACCAATGTTTTAAAGCATCTCACACTCCCTTCTACATGCATAATTCTGCATTTAACACATGCTTTAAAATATATGTCTTTATATCATCTGATATAATTTGTCAGCTATTGTATCTCTCAGGGAAACTATAAGTTATAGATCTTTTCCCAGTGGACCAATATTTCCTATTTCTGTATATATATATGCCCATTACTTCATTAATTACTGCCAAGCACTTCAGAGTAACTCAGAGGATTTTGTGCACCTAATCCACAGAGGGCTGATATCCGTTTCTCTGGAGAAATACAACTCATTACCCCTACATGGATTTTTTTTTTCTTTTTTAACTGCTTTTTGTATTTGAAAAAGATTTTTAAGACTGGCAGGAACTGTCTCTGTCTATATCTCTGTGTGTATGTTTTGGGCTTTCAAGGTTTGCTTAATTTTCTCCTGTGTAAACTACTATTATAATTGTATATTATTAGGGTAGAACTATATGTGCAGGCATGGAATTCCAGCAAAATTTCCAATTAATTAAAACAAACCAAAAAAACCCTTAGTCTGGAGATGCTGGACATTTGTTTGAGTCATTCTGGGGTAAATCCAAGTTTACTTCAGTGTACCAAAGTGATACTAGATAATGGTATATGCAACAGCAAATTCAACTACTACAGGTTAGGTATTAACCTCAAAGGTCAGAAAAATGTCACAGTTGGATGGAAGTCACTCAATAGAACTATTTACACTGAGATGGATGATCAGGTGATTCACAACAGAGTATACATCATTTTGCTTGAGTATCATTTATTCAATGATTATGCAAAATAGGTCTTGAATATAACTGAAGAGTGGTTGTCATGGGAAATGCATTTGCATTATTTATTATGTATATATGAGCATTATTATGTATCTATGAGGTTTAGAATTTGGTGTAAATAAAATTTTGTGTGTTTCCTGATATACATAATTTCTTATTTTGGTAAGATTAGAAATAATTACAGATATGTGCTATAGATAATTAGCATATACAGAAGACCTTTTTTTCAATATAAGGTGTATTTATTAGCCAGGCACTTTCAAATCCAAAATACAACAAAAGTGTAAAAAGTAGTACCTAGAGTTCATTTTAGTTACCAAAATATGTTTATATTTATAGGTAAGGTCAAAAATATGCCTTTAGATATATTGACCTGTATGAATATACTTTCAGAAATTTGGAAGACACATATAATTAAATGTTTGTTAAAGCCTACAAAAAAAAAAAGGATGTGTAACCATTGCATAACCATCACCGAATAAGGGAAAAATACAACAGACATTGGCTCAATTACAATTTGCATTTAGCACTTTTATAGACTCCTAGACTTTTCGGCATCTTCTTACATATTTCTTATCAGAAACAGCGCAGTAGAATATGTAAGGCAGAAAAGCATACATTTCCTCTTGCAATATAGCATGAAATCCTGAAATAGGAGAGTAGACAGTGTGACAGTTGAGTCTAGTCTGTTTTATCCAATTTTAATCTATATATATATATATGTGTTTGGGTGTGAATGTGAATGCATATATAAATTATATATACATATAAATAACAAATTATCAGAAGAATATTAAAATTTTCAGTCAAAGAAATACACTAAGTAGTATTTTTTTTCAATAATTAGTCCATTTATGTCAACACAGTAACTCACTAGAGTTTGCTTTGTATCTTTCTTTGAATAAAGATCAGTGTACAGATATGTTTCTGCAGGAGCTAAACGGGGGATTAATCAAAATTTTGAGAGGTCCCAAGTGCCTTATCACATTTGGTTTCCAAAAGTATACCGCTATGTTTTCTGAAAGGTCTATTTCTATTTTTTGTCCAAAATGGAAACTTTCTGGCAAGAAACAACTGTCCTTATCTTCAGTCAGAGATATAGGTAACAATCTAATTTATTTCCTCACATCAAACTAGTATATCACTGAATAAATTGCATAGCTTGTAAGACTCACTTGATAAGATAAACAAACAAAAGACTTTGAATTTATATTACATTGCAGAATGAATTGTTAGAGGCAAGGTATGTAAAAAGAAACCCAACACTAGAAAAGAATAAACAATTGTTTGAAAGGAGGAAAATAACCATTTTTGAAACTTGGATGGAACTATTTAAAAATGTAATGATGGAAAACATATATTGTTTCTATACAAGGATAATATCAATTGAATTCTGAGGAAAAGAAAAGACGTCAGACAGAAAGATACTGGCAATCTGCAGAAAGTGAAATCTCTTACTGAATTAATCATAGGAAAAAAAATGTCCAAAACAATGCTAATTTTGAGTTGAAATTAGCAAAATCTCTGCTAAAAACATTCATATTTCCATTCCAACATGAAATGGAAAAATTCTTCAAGAACAATTCATCTTTGTGAAAAAATCAGTCCTGAAATGCTGCTGAAGTCAACTTCTCAAGACCCTTCTGCTTGATAAACTATGAATTAATAAATTAAATTTTCTAAAGACAACAGTATCTTTTTTTCAGAGAATGTTTTTGTATTTTCTGTTTTCTTTTCTTTCAGTTTGTTTAACCTGAAGTGCCAGTCCTTAATCAGCTTTGGTTAGATTTCATCTTTTTACTTCTGGTGGTGCTCCTATTAACCATTTACTGACATGCTGACACAACCAGAATTCCCAAACACTTGTATGCTGAACTAATCCTGAGGGTTTCACATGGGAGAAACTCACATTTCAGCCAATGTCGTTTGCAATATGGAAAAAAAAAAAAAGAAAAAAAAAGGTAAAATAGAATGGGTCAGTGGAAGGAATGCTTTTATGATTAGCTATTTTTGAAATATTGTAATGTAAATTGAGACACTGCAAAAATATATTTAAGTGTATATAAATGTGTGTGGGTTTATATACATAACATGCCTTTTCATCCACACAGCACAGAATCACAGACATGTTGTTACACTGCCTACATCTAGATTTTCCTGCCTTACAACGGAGTGCTTAATATCGTAACATATTTAGTTTCCATTTGTGGAAAACATAGTTTTTCTTTTACTGTTGGATTTTTAAATCAGTGTTCTAATTCTAGAAAGTTATCTAGAATGCTATTTACATTATACCCAATTGATTAAAGGATTATATTTTTTGTAGTTATATAAATATATTGCTTGTTACAGAAATGTATAGCTGTAAGTGAATAGAGACAGTTTAATTTCTGGGGCCAATATTTTTTGTTTAAGAAAATTTATTCCTTCCTGGCAAAGTTGAAAGATACTCTGAAACATAAAGAACTTCATATTTTAATATAACTTTTATGTTGGAATAAAAAGCTTGAAAATAAGTGTACGAATACAGACATATTTTTTCATTTCAAAGGAAACTGCCAATTTTTGTTTCAAGTACACGCATTAGTATTTTTTCAGTTGTATATTTAAAAATTCAAAGCACAGAATGATTTTTTTCATGTTAATTGGCTCTTTTATCAAAAACTAAGTCTCTTAGGAAAATAAAAATTTAGTTTTGTTGCACTCATTTTACTGAAGTAGGAGTTATTCAAACTTTGCTGCTTCTGCACATGGCATAATGAAAACATGTAATTTCCTACAAAATGTAAAAACAAATAAATAAACAAAAAACAACCACCCAAACCAGTGGAAATCAGTACTTCTTAAACTTGCCAGTGTAAAGTGGCACTGGAAGAATNTTGCCAGTGTAAAGTGGCCCTGGAAGAATGTAGAAATCACAAAAAAAAAAAAAAAAAAAAAAAAAAAAAAATTTTCTCTGGAGGTTACCTAGGCCAACGTCTTCTTTAAAGAGCCATTTCCAAAATTACCTCAACATATTATAGTGTTTACTAAGTCGCTTGTCCCTGAGCAGCTGGCCATACAGTTTTAAAAACAGTATGACAGCAAGAAATGTGTGGTAAGCAAAGCTCAAACTGACTTGTAAATGAAAGCTGATAAAAGCCTAATACAGTACAGTAACCTAAAAGTTCAGCTTTGGTGTTAACTTACAAAAATCTTGAGTCAAATGATTGTTTGAAGGTCTCATAAAGCATCTGTAGTAAGGATAGGGACTGTGCCTTTGTATTCTGTTTTATTTTGAATGCTTGCTGGATAAGAATGAATTCTTTACCAGTCATTGAAGAGCAAGTTAATCTGAAAGGCAAAGTATTTACCAAGCTTTAGAATTTATCCTGAAGTTTTCAAATCAGATCTTGATTAACTTTCTGAAAATCATTTATGAATTGATCAGAGCCTGCTAAAACTGATTAGTAATGAAATCATATATCTATATATAAAACAACTTTAATTATCATATCAACTCTTTAAAATGAGTTCACATATTATCCAAAACCAGTCCTTGAAGATATGTCCTCCCATCTGTTTTTAGGAAACAAATTTCTTTTTTGTTGTCTCATCAAATTATGGAAAGCATAAGTTAAATTCTGTGTAGAAGATGTCTGGTGAGGTTTACTGGCAGAAAGGATGCAGTAGATGAAATCATATGAGGGATCTTTCACATGTTGAAAATATAAGCCATGTATTTGATACGCCTTTACTGAGTTTGGTGGTCACAAAAGTAATCTCAGTAAGGAAGTGTGGACTTGATTTAAACTATATCACCACAGACAAAAACACTCTCTGAAGCAGATCATTTTGATTTACAACCCTCTAGGAACTGCAATTTTGCCCAACCAAAGGCTATCATAGAAAACAGAAATGTGTGTGTTTCTATAAACAGTGAAACTGGATAATTGTAAAGGTATCTTCCAACTTCGATGATTCTATGATTCTGTGAAACTCATGGTAAAAAAAATTGCTATTGTAATTGACCAATAAGAGAGTATCAACATGTTAATAATGATTTTATTGGTACAAAACTTATTTGGACAAAAAAAATTGGCATTCAGATAGAATCATCAATCATGCAGTTCATTATAATTATAATAAAGTAACATTTTCATGGGTTTCTTTGCACACAAAACTGTCCATGAGCAATAAATAAATACAAACATCAAAAATAATCTATACCATTATATTTTTTAAACATGTCCTACAGTGATAGTGTTTGAATATAATATTGTAGTTCTTCCAGAAACAAAGAAAAGCGGGGGTGATTTTGATCCAATTGCCATTAAAATTACTAAAAAAATTGTCATGAAGGTGAGAGACATTGGATACAGGAGCTTTATTGACTCTTTTGGCTGATCAAAAGAAAATGCATGACCACTAAGCATATAAATTGGCACTGTTCTACCCCAAAACACTTGTCTACTATCAGATGAAAGTAATTCATTAGGTTACCATCCAGAAAACCCTTTGAGAATACTTTCAGAAAGTAAGAAATAATTCAGTGGATTTCCTTGTATTCTTCTTATTTTAATTTCAGAATGGTCTCCTGTCTGCCTGCCCTTGTATTCTAACTCCCAAGTATGTTGTCTTTTCCCAAACTATCCCTCTCCACCTAGCACATTTAAATTTTATATAGCACCTTGTATACATATTTTTCAGAATTTTTGGTATTATTGGTTATGACAAATATATAGGAATACTTTAAATGGTAGACATTACTTATATCTATATATCTATATCTCTGTATCTATATTTATATCTATATTTATATTTCAAGATACACCAACCAAATAGTCATGAACACAATTGTACTAGTCTTGCTTGGTTATTTAGCACTATGGCTTGCCACTAGTTCATTGTGTCTTTCCTTTGCTGGCAGTGAATCTTTCATTGCATTGGCTCACATCACAGCATGTGATTTGACTTTGTCAGACTGACTGAAGTAATGACTAAATAAATGGCCAGATTATCTCCTGTCCCATATACACTATAATGCCTTGTTTGGAAGGATAAAAGATTTAGATTTAAAGCCAGGCCTGTTCTCTTGTCCTGAGTTTCAAAGAACTGATTCTAGTCAATTTTACTTATTAGTAGTAGTAATACAGGAAGAAAGTTACAAGGTCAGGAGTTCAGGAAAATGATGGAGCTGGACTGTATGAAGTATCTTATAAGTATGAAACTACTTAAAAGCACATTTTTCTTATCTTCTCTATTATAGTACTTTGATCATAGATGTTCCAGAAATCTACCATGAAACCCATCAAAAATGTCCAAACCTGAAATGAGATATGGAAAAGTTATTTAGGGATAGAATTTAGTGAGGTTTTGTGGGGTTTTTTAGTATATTATTTATATTATTTTAATGGTAATTTTATAATTTTCTTTGTGGAATATCTGAAAATTAGAAACAATATAAGTTCCCATCAAAATAGATATTGAGAAATAAATCTAGTGGATTTGGTTGCATTAGGCTTACAGTTGGACTCAAAGTGTCTTTTCCAACCTAAATGATTTTAAGGTTCCATGATCTACTGATGAATTTAAATTTGTAGCTAGAAGGACTCAACAGCTCAATGCTGTCAGAATAAGTGGAACAGATTCTTTTGGGGATTTTTTGGTCAGGTTTTTTAAGTTGGATTAGTGCATTATATCAACTGTCATGGAAGAATTCAAGAACAATAAAACCTCAAGGACAGAACTACATCACGAAGTGAAGTAAATTTTAGATCTTATTTCCAAGCAGGAAATTTTCCAGTTATACTAAAAAAAATATAAAATTTATATATGTTTAAAATCCACTCCAACAGTGTATACAGAACAAACATTGACATGGAAGACGGTCTTTTCTGCCCCAGTCCAACTGCGACCAGCACTCTGGATAGAGTGGAAAAGGATGCTCACTCCAACCAGCCGACCTGTGGAATCCTGTCTGGGAAACTGTTTTCTATAAAAAACACACCTCAAGTTCATCTTCTTCATGGAGTTAAATTCCTGTGGATTTGCTCCCCTATTCCTACCCTTTTCATTGTTTTCTCACTTAGGTGGTCATGGTTGGCAAATGAAGTCAATGGCCTTACTGGTCACAATACCCCAGGCCAATTCCTTTGACTTTCTCCATGTTTAAAGTCAAATAGCTGATATTTCCAGGTTGTGCAGGTCTTCTGGCTCTGCTCTCAACTCTCACCATCCCTAAAAATGTTACTAAGATGTAAAACTCTAGCAAGAATTTCTCTTATTTCCTCCCTATGCATATCCAGATAAAGCTCAGATCTCTTCTCTGTGTCTCCCCAGACCAATTTTCTATGCTTGTTTTGCTGTTTCCCAGTCCATACCAAACCCATCTAACAAGTTAGAGCTAGGCAGATGTAGTTATGGTCTCAGTATCCAAGTGCTGCCTTCATTAGGTGTCACTCTGTGACATCAATTCAGTACAGGATGTCAAAGCCAATTGTAACTAACCTTGCAGACACAAGAGAATTCATCCAGGTGGGGATGTTGTGGTTTGAAAGCAAAACGAGTGAGAGGCTCCAAGTCAGAGATACAATTTAATAAGAAGAAAGGTAAAAAAGGTAAACATAAAATAAAATAATGCAATAACACAAAGGATCACTGACAGAGTCAGAATACAACCTGAGCAGAATGGTGGAAGCAGTCCAGATGAGGTGGTCTTCCTGAAGCAGTGATCCTGTAGAAAGGTCTGGTAGCTCTGGCCCTCTGGGAATCCAGTAGGTAAGGGCTGCTTGTCCTGTCCCAAATCCCAGATTATATCCAGGTGAGAATGCTTGGCTCCTCCCCCTGGGCAGAGCATCTTACAATGGGATGATGAGTTGTGAAGTGGGTCCTTGATGGCCCATTAAAAAGAGACAACTCCTAGAGGGAGTTATCTGTGAGTCATAGGCAAGGCGTTGATGGGCCATTAGCAGAAGACAGGCCGACACTAGTGCACTGTCCCACTTGGTTTCAACAGTTCATGAAGATGGTGATAGAATAAATACTTTGTGTACATCCTACACTACAACCCAGGACAGGGGAGAATAGAGAAAATGGCTGCAGGTTTTGTTGGCTATTAATAAGCTTCGTTGTAGCTAAAATTTACTCCTTCACCCTTGAAATAATTGATTTGAGGAATCTGTCATTTGTCTCCTTTTCCCAGACAGAGTTTGCAGTGTGATGTCTAAAACTTTTAAGCCAGCCAGTGCTCAGCTGACCTGGTAGTTATTTGATGCACAGAAGCTTGCAAGAATTATAGTAGGAGGGAATTATTAAGTCAAGAAATTATAACAGTTCACAGTGATTTTAACAGAAGCACTGATTTACTTTTTAAATGCAGACAGGCGAAGTTGCAAAATGAAGTTCTGGTGTTAAAAATACCCCAGTGATTTAACTCAGAGGATCACTTCAAAAATATTCTTAATCCATAACAGATATACCCTCCTCCAAAACTTTCATGATCATAAGTACCTCCTAGCACCTACTTTGTCACCGCTGTTAACACCACAGAGTCAGAGACCTGTTAATACATTTTCCATTCCTTTAACAAATATTGAATGAAAATAATTTGCTTTTACACAACTCCTTCTAATTTTGATAAGGGGCAAAAATTAAAAATAAAAATCTAAGATGCTTTTAATTAAAAAATCATTTTCATTAAGAGTATACTGCTCTGATATAGGATAACAAAGATATAGGTACCTGGTTCATTTAGTTGCTTATTCCTCAGTGGTAAATATCCACTGTTTGGTCTAGGCTTGATTTGAAGTTGGACAGATGGACAGACTTTGACACTTCTGAGTGAACGAAGGTTATTGAAGGTTCTGTTTTTTGTATTTCTTGCAATAATTCTGCCTTTGGATAAATATGGAGGTGCCCCATAGTCATTAAATATGGAACTCTAATAAATAGGCACCTGCACTGCTACATACAAGTTTTCAGCCAAATTAGTTGCCATTCCTGGCTGTTAATTAAAGAGCAGAATTTCTATATTTGAGACAAAAAAATCTGTGCCAAAGCATCTGTTCACTTTTCTTGAAATACATGATTTGTATTTTCTAATATGGATTCTAGTAAATAAAGTGAGAAATTGATTCTACTCAGAAAATACAGTTGTATATCAAGGAAACCTGTCACGTTGGACTAGTTTTTTGCCACTCTGGAATAGCTAATAAAAGTTAAAAAAGTTTTAACAGTAATACCCAGTGTAAGAATTTGAGTGATGCTTGTTTTAAAGACAGGAAAATATACTGGACAGAGTTGGTCCTTAAGTGAGAGAAGAGAAAATATTGTAAAAACTGAATGTTATTTCAGTGGCTGATTTTCAAGCACAATCTTTCAGTTCTGAAAAGTGGAATCGACAAAGGAATTGATGCATATCTTAGAATCATAAAATCATAGAATATCCTGAGCTGGAAGACACCCAAAAGGATCACCAAAATCTAACCCTGGGCCCAGCACAACACCACCCTCAAGAGTCACACCATGTGCCTGAGTGTATTGCCCAAACTTGTTTGGAGTTGTGTCAGGCTTCATGCTGTGATCATTTCCTTGGAAACCCTGTTTGAGTGCTCAACCACCCTCTGGGTGAAGAATCTTTTCCTGATATTCAAACTAAACATCCCCTGACTCAGCTTCATGCCATTCCTTTGGGTCCCACTGCTGTTCACCAGAGAGAAGAATGAAATTGTACCAAGCTTTATGAATTCTTCATGCTCTTTTCAGAGCACGCAGTAGAGGAGGATGAAAGGTCAGCAGATGTTTTTATTACACTGGTTTTACCTTTTGAAGAACAAAATATATAAGTATCAATGAGAGACCTGGTATTTTAATACTTATTTGCTTTAGCATTATACCCTGCATACTCACAGTTAAACTCTGGTACAATTCTTGTGTACCTCTCCATCAAATCATAAGAAAAAAATTAAAATCTTATTTCAAGTTCATTCATAGGGCATATATTTTTTAAGTATAAATTCTTGTTTTGTGCTTTATGAAATGTCCTCATACGCTTCATTTCAAACTTGGGGTTATTCTACTACTCAGAAACAGTTGCAACATTCCGTATAGCAACCTATGCTCTCATAGGTTAATCCTAGCTCTTAATAATGAATTCCATAATCTAGGAATATTTAGTCTTTGTTAAATTATGTGAATCAGTAGAGAGTTTACAACAATAAAACTTAGCTGTTCAGGAGGAAAGAATTCTTCTGCCCGTTCATTATTTCTTAAATTGTCTGTTTTGTTTTATAATTGAATGAGTCTTTGTAATTGTTAAGAACTTGTAGATGATAAGCCTTCTTGTCTTCCAATGAAGTCAGTCACTTGATCCTGAAATCCTGTCTGTAACAGCAAATCATGTATAAATTAATGAAATGTCTCCATTGGTTTTAATGGATTCTCTATCACTGCAGAGGGAAGTAAACATAGTTATATCACGATTACTGTTCTAGGACAAGTTAATAAAAATTATTCACTTGATATATTGAATAGTCTTTAAAATTATCTTGAATATATTCTGGTCAAAACCCATCAAAATATAAAATACCAGCTTTATTTTATATGAAAAGAAGAATGTCACAGTGGAATTTTATCCAGGTGTCACAATAGGCACAGAAAGAAACACACAATAAAGAAAGGGGAAATTAAAATTATTGAGGTAACACATTTCACTTGTTGCAATGAATTTTAATTTTTATTTTTAAAAAGGAGTATAAGATAAAATCTTTCCAGGTTTATGCAAGAGTAGGACATTGAAAATTGCCCTTGGCTTCATTAAGTCCAGCCTAGAGATGTGGGCATGCAAGTGGGCACACACTCCCACACAAATATACACACAGTGCATTACTTGTTTAAATGAAATTTCCCTGGAGGGTTTTTTGTGTAAGAGAATTCTCTTTTTTGCCTTAGTACATTTCCAGTCTGTCATTTCCAGTCATAATGAACTATTTTACTTTGTATCCTGTTCTTGAAGTTTTTTTATGAGAATCTTTGCTCTTCCATATGGATAAGTATTTTATGATTTTCATTCTTCATTGATTTAAAGGTCATTATCAATTCTAGTTATTTTGCCCATAGCTCTTTTTTGTTTTCACGCAACATTCCAGTCCTTCGCTGACCTTTGAAATACTTGTGAAAGTTACGGTAATTTTTTTATCTGAATTCGTAGGCTTTGAAGCATAACTGTCTTCCATCATACACTCATAACTTAGCCTGTAGGAACTGTGAATCATATTCCTGTTTAAAACAAGTTTAATGCAGAAAGCAATTATTAAAAAAATATGAACTTAAATTTAGTTTGAGGCACCAACCTTCCCATTCATTCAGCTGCTTTGACTGGTTAAATGTGGCCTTGATTTTTTGTTGCCTGTCAGTAGAAAAGTATCCCATCAATATGCAATAACTTGAAGAAAAGAAAGGCTGTCCTGTGCTGGTGGGCAGAAACAATACAGATTTCTGTCTCTGAATACAAATTATTGAGCAGTTTCTATGTTATGCTGTCCATTAACTTAAATGAGAACATTTTGTAATGCCAAATACATAACAATATCCACTTCAGCATTCTCAGTGTGTGATTTGGTTCATATTGGGTTTCTCTTTTTTTCTTTTTTTTTTTTTTAATATATCTGCTACAGGGATGAGTATTTCTGTGTCTGGGAGTTTCTAATTACAGATACTACATATGTTAAAATTATGTCAATTTAAAATTCCATTGACAGGTCAACATTTAGCTGCTGTGTGGTAGGAGCAAGAGTATAATCCTGAGCAATGTACAGCCACATTTTTGCTTATGTATCAAAGGGAAAGTCAAAGCCAGCAGCTAGTAAGTTAATTGTCTGAATACATCAGACATTTATAAAAATCTCAAAGCACAAGACTTGCAACAAACACAGCTCACTTTTCCTCTTTCACCTCCTAAATCAGAGTTCACAAGATTTTGATACATCACAGAGCAGATTCCATCCTTTTTTAATTGCTAAAAATGTGAAGTATGTATATTAGTTTTAATGGGGGAGCTTATTTTACTGAGATTTTTAATCATGAAATGTATAGTGATTTGGGGTTCTCTTTTATCTCCTCTCTAATGTTGAATGCAAAGCTCTTTTGGGAAATCCAGCTGATCTACAGAAGATTATTTCAAGTAACAACAAAAATACCATATGTCACTTGCTGCTGTGCTGACAAAAGCAAATTATTGTCAGAAAAGCGAGGAGTTTAAACAAAGGAAAGGCCAGCTACATGATCAAAGGGTTAGTGCAGTTAAATTAATTTTAGTTCCTTTATATAATACACCGCAATATAGTACAAATCCAGTTTGCACATCCAGCAAATGGGTATATAACTGCTCCTACTACAATCTTGGAAAAAAAGATTTATTTTTTTTTTGTATAATAATTACATATATTTCTGTGGAATTATAGAGAAAAAAGCAGTAGAAAAAATAAGTACAATGGCTTTGGTCCAGAAGGATTTCCAGCTTGACAAATATTACATGATCCCCATTACTAAAATCCCCTTTTACTCTTACTTCTTCAAGTAGAGCTTTTGAGCAGCTATCACAGGGGAACAGGGAAACTGGCAAACATAAGATGAATCAGGTCACAGTCATGCTTTTATAACGGTGCTGACAATGTGTTTGACCTTCATGTATTGGCAGGTAGTTTATTTTTTGCTCAGAGCTTTCGTTGTCAACAATTGTCAGTAAAATCTCAGTTCATTGTGCATTTTAGTGCACAGGTAAGTTTATTTCAGTGGGTTACCAAGAGAAGAAAAAGATGCTCATAATTCAAGTTATAAATAATGCTATGGAAAAAATGATTCCTAAATATTCTTATGACTTATAAAATCACTAACAGTAGTTAGCCAAAAGGCTAAAGAGAAATCAAAATCTGTATAAAGACATCAGATGAAAACCGATCAATTAGCCTTTATCATGAAAATAATAGTATTATAATTCAAGGCCTTAGAAGAATAAAGTGGTTTTTATCATCTCTCAGTTTGCCAGCAGGGACTTTTCTTGTAAAATCATCTACTTTATTTTTTTATTTTATTTTTTCAGATTTACCTAGAAAAACTAAAATCCAGGAATAACTTATTTTCCAGTACTACTAATACTGGTCCCATGAAAAAAACAAAGATTAAAAACATAGAATGTAATTCTAATTTAAAATTTTCGCAGCAATGGAGAAATTATATTTTCCCTATTGCTTTGTAAACTTTATTTCCTTTTTCAATTTTGGCAAAAATTATGGGTGTTTATTTTGTTGTAATGGGCACAGGAAGGTATATGTAAAACAGAAAAGGATTTTAACTTCTACCTAATTTGTATGAATCATCAAGGAATGAGGAAGAGTAAAGTCTCTTGTGTTTCGTCGTTGACAAGTATGAGACTGAGAGCACAAGACTCTTTCTAACTTTGATCGCTGAAGTCTGAGTATCGGGGCAAGGAAAAGAGTGGGTGTTTAAAAACTACCTCACCCTAATTTGTGATTCATTCTCTATGCTGCTTGCCCCCAGTAGGCAGCTGAACGTGTAGTGCTCTTGCCTAGGGTGGATTTTATTTGCTTTATGACCAGCTTTTTGGTGCCGTGGTTCAAACTTGTGACCAATCCAGTATTTAAATTACTGCTGAGTAGTGCTTTAGCAATATTTCACTCTCCTCCTTCCAAAGTGGAGAAGTTGGGACACAACCAGGACAGCTGAAGCCAGCTGACCAATGGGACATTCCTTGCCCTATGGTGTCATGTTCAGCAGTAAAACTTTTTCCATAAAAGTCACTGTTCAGAGGTTGTGTGGACATAATGTGTGAACATTGGTCTCCTAGTGAGATGTGGTGAGTGATCACTTTGAGGTTTTGTTTTATTTTGTTTTGTTGGTTTTCTTGCTTATTAATTTGCCTTTGTCTCTGCCCACAAGTTTTTCTTTTTTTTTTTTTTTTTTCTCTTTTGGCTCACTCCCCCATCCCGCTGAATGAGAGTACATGAGTGTGTGTGGGAGCTTTCCCACTGGCTGGAGTCAGTCTACCACTGTATAAAAAACAATTATTCCTCTTCTGGGAAGCTCCAAAAAAGGTTAAAGTATATGCGGTAATATCAGCATGGTCTTCATCATAACTCTTTAATCTTTTACAGACAAGGCAATGATAAGAGGGTTTTTTCAGATGGCAAAATAACCTTTATTTTTGCATTGAAAAATATGTTCACCCAAGCCATCATTTTTACTCACCACTGCCTACAGAAAAGAGACACTCACAGAAGAGCTCTAATTAATAAGCCCTTGGAAAGTCAAATATATTGTGCTAGGTCAGTCATATGAACATGAAAGCAACTACCAGCAGAGCCTTTTTCACCCGGAGAAAAGTTGTGATATACTATACATATTTGATGGAAGTTAAACATAAATGCTAACTTGAAGTTAATCGGCTAAATAGATTTAGCACCCTTTCAGAGATCCTTACAGGGTCTGGTATAAATGCCAGAAAAACTCCAGAAAATCTAAGGTTAGAGTATCAAGTATAAAGTAGATAGTTTTAAAATGCTTCTAAAATGGCTTGAGACACTTTCTTTTTGACACCCAAACCCTTTCGTAAGTGCTGCTCATTGCATTTCAGTTCCACGGTTTACATTTCACCAAAAATATCAAAGTAGTAATGACTTTCTGCCTGGATTTCTACATGCCTTTTTCCATGTAAGTTTGAGAAAAAGAAGTGTGAGCTGGGAGCATGTTAGTCTCGTTACATTTAACGTACAATATATTTCAACCCAGAGGGCAAGGGGAAACCAAGGAGCACAGTGTCATTCCTGAGGTTACACTCCTTATGTATCTCCTCCAGTGAGACCATGCCCTGCCTCTTCCACCAGAGCTTCCAGAAGAACTATGAGTCAATGCACAGCTTGAAAACATATATATGGTCACACCTAACATTTCCACAGTCTCAGAAAGCTTCTGCTGCATACCTAATTACATAAACACTTCATTATGTATTAAGGACTGATAAAAAGGTTTACATACTTCTGGCAGGTTCTATTTTAAAGAAAAAATTGTGAAGATAAATACTTAATTTAAGTATTATTTACCATATCAACTATAGAGCATTGTAGTTATATACATAGCTAAAGGGACAGGAAAAATAGGTTTTCATTGTAAGTGTGTAGTCACTGCCTCAAGAAAACCTTAAAAAGAACACATGAAGTATTCATATTTTTACTTAGAATAACATTAAAAATGAATGTATTCTTATTAAGTTGGTTCATTAATATTTTCAATTTATTCATACTGTATTCTCGGTCTTATTTTTAGCTTACATTTTATTATTTAATAATACCATACCAAGCCTGAAGTTTCTTTTTTACCAATATAAAACTCAACCCAGTTGATGAGCAGATGGGTTTGAAACTACCTTTAATCAAACATGCTTCTCATGTTCTCCAGGCAGGGTAATACATTAAAATCTATAAATTCTTAACATACTGCAATTTAATGTGTAACTGGGTTTAGATATACTTCAACAAAATTTAACAAATTTTGCTTTTTGTCAGACCTTTCTCAGCATACTATAGATATAGTTTGTTTAAATCAGCTAGTGAATGATGTAGCTTATTCCCTGGAGTTGTGACATTTTATGCTAGTTAGGTAAAACAATCTAAAAGTAAGGAGTATCTGTAAGCAGCTCTGGCATTTAGCTGACCTGAAATAGATGAAGTAAGCAAACAGCAAGTAGAACTATGAGATTTGAGCCCAGCCCTAAGGTTTCTTTAAAAAGGGAAAATGTCCCATTCTCCCTGGTAGAGGAGCAAAAATACAATCTTATTTGGGCAAATCCTCTGGAGATTTCTTCAATTTTCTTTCTTAGATTTTAGTCTTGGAAATGGTTTCTCAAATTGTTTTGAAAACTAAGAGCTCAATATAGAGGCAGAGTTATAGTCAGCTCACTTGAAGAATGTTAGAGTACGCCCGAGTTAAGCCAAAATTAATTTAATTTTTGTTGACAATACTCAATTTAAAACCTCTAAAAGCAAAAAAAACAACAATGAAAAAAGGAAAATATAAATAAAAATATTTGCAATTTATTTCTTCAAAAGTATATCAAATATGTTTCTATTTAATTGCCTCCTAATTTGGGCTTCTGATGTACTTTAGGATAGAAACTTACTTTATTCAAGACCAATATGAATTTTTCATGTAATTGATTAAACTTGTACTAAGTTGTGCTGAAACCTTTTATCTGCCATCAAATTTCTATCCAAGGTTCTCTAAAAAAAATGAAATTCTATAGAGGTTCACCAACTTGTTCTATGATTTTAAGATGAATTTGAATGGCATTCAGGAGAGTTTGGTTCTTTGCAAATTCAGGATATATATAATTTTATGTTAGGTATCTTAGAGTAAGATATGCTCACAAAATGGAATTTCAAGCAAATATGTCTTTTTAATATATATTTTATATAGAAAGTTATGCAAGGGAATTCTTACATATGCTGAGATTTAAACCAAAGAAAAATTTTTAATGCACATTTAGTGATCCCTTTTTATCTAGCTCAGTCTCCAAAACACTGGAACATCTGAATCATTGTGGCATCTCAAATAGTTAAGGAGAAATTATTTTGGACATCTATATAACTTAGATAGATAGATGACATATATGTATGTTATAACATACATATAACATATTATACATATATGTATATGTATCATTCACATTTTTGTAAGTTTCTGTATTTATTTCCTGCATATGGTATTGTATATTTTAAGTATACTTTAAAGGAACATTGATATCAAAGCGTATCCATTATTCCATATCTTTTAAAATGCATTACTACTATTACTACTACTTTTGGTATCCAAGATTAATTAAATTTTCACTACACAATAGCTCTCCTCCAACAGCAAAAATCATATATCCTTTTCACTAGATATATGCTAGCTCTTACTAGTTGTTATGTCATGCCAGCATTACTTCCTGCTTTAATTTATTTTTTTTTCTTTTTGCCTGTAGCACTGATTTTCATAGATTTGGTCTGGATTTTTTTTTTTGTTTCATTTGATTTATTCTTCATTTGATTAATTTCTAGCTGTTTCCATATTTCATGTGTCATTGGTGGCTTTGATAGCTGCCTTCAGAGCTTATATTTTTTACACTTTTTCTTACTGATATATCTCTCCTAAATATGGGTATGGGCTTTTTCCCCCTTCCTTTATAAAAAACTCATAATATTTAATCCCAGATTTACAGAACATTCAACGAAGAAGAATATTTAAAATTACCTTTAAAACTTAGTTTAAACATTAAAAAGTATAAGAATTTTACTTATGGTCTCCTAAATCTCAATAAAAATTTTAATTTTTTGAGAATACCCAGCTCAGTTTATCTATGAAAAATTTTATTAATTAGCTTTAAAATATCACAATGAACGTTTTTCATATGCCTTTCATGTAAATTCTATAGTGCTGGATTTCATTTATTATTTTCTCTTAAATTCACACGGTATAAATGGAGAGAATGTGGAGGTTAATGTCACAATGAAATACAGTGAGCTATTTTTCTAAGCAGGATAATTTGAAATTTGAATTAAAGTGTTATATCAGCAAATTAATCTATGAAAATCAAAATTATTCCATTGATATCAACAAAATTTTCCCTTTGCATGAATTTAGCCCTAAATTTGTATCCTTCCTTAACTCTTCTGTTTTAAAAACTAGCTTCAATCCTCAAAATTTTTTAAGTCCAAAGATGCTCTGTTTCCATAAAAATAAAACGAAAGAAAACATCAAGGCATCAGTAACAAAAACTGGCATTAGTTTTAAACTCTCACTGCTTATATGTGCTCTGAAGCAGTCAGGTCTCACTGCTTGAAATCCTAAAACCTGCTAGAATCATAACATGCCATATATGTTACTTTTCTATTTTTACCTTTTGCAGTGAGCAAAAAGAACACTAAATTTTCTAAATCTGCTATACATTCCCATCTAAAGGTGAACATCTCTATGGAAGGGAATGAAGGAGAAAGTGGCCTGAAAAACTGAAGTTAAAGAGAAAAGTTATGAAACTGTGAACAAAACAGAGGGAAAAGAAGAGCCATAGTAGTGGCTTCATAGCCTGAGCAAAACTCAAGCATCGCAAACCCAACCTATAACTATATACATAGAGAAAAAAAAAAATAATAAAAACACTACCACTTTCAGAAAACCTCTACAAACAGGGTGACCCTTTTAAAATTTCAATTGTTCTTCAACTCTCTGCTTATTTCAAGTAAAGTTGTAACAGCCTAACAAGCCTCCACACATCAACTAAATCAAATATTTAGGTTGACTTTTCGTAAAATCTCTAAACGGGAAAAGTTTATTGCTGCCACTGGAATATACATTTCTACATCTTCCATTTGCATAGATTGCACCAGCTATGGTGATCAGCTGATCCCATTTTCAGTTTCTTTAAGTCATTAACTACCAGAAAGCAAGTTTAATAGCAATTGTTCTATTTTGGAATTATTTACCTAGGTCATTTTTACTGCAGGGTTGAATAAGCAAGAGAGAAAAGGGGGTTTGAGGTAAGTTTTGAGCCATCGTGCCAGCTTAGGCATCTCAGAGATTCTTGTATTTTCATTATTTCACTGCTGCATTAACATAACATTTTTAAATCAAGGGAGGATGCAAAGGCGTGTGTTTTCAACCACTGGGTTACAACGAGCAGTGCTTTTCAGTCTGCAGCCTCTCCAGTCACCAGGTCACTGTGTCACACATAAAGTGGCACTGCCTTTAACCCTGCTGTCACCTGCACTGGATCTTTGGGAGAAGGCCATCAGGGGGATTGTACCTGCTACTCGAACAGTGATAATCATGCTGGTTAGAGCACTTAACTGAATTCTTGTCTCTGATTATCATTAAAGAGGATCCTGTGAGAAAACGTGCTAAAAGTATATTGGTAGAAAAATACAACTGTAATAGGCCTGTAGAAAGAGAAGGTAAAAGGTAAATTTTAAGATTAAATCTAAGGTTTTGGTTGTGTCTCTCCATTCTGAAATGCAAAGTGGGAGAATGTTAAGGCAATTTCAGCAATATTCTGGAACTGCTCAGTCTTGGATTACAGGCTCAGGCAAGCAATCAATAGGAGTTTGGAATGAAAATGCATCTTTGCAGAAAAACTGAAAGAACAGGAGCCATAGGTGCTGGAAATATGATCAGTTGAACAAGACTTGTGGAATTGTGATTATACAGGGTTTTTTTGAAGACAACACAGTTTAAGTGTCCTTTGCATCAGATTTTCAGTCTCACTAATATATGCCCTTTGTTCCTGCATTATCACAGGTATTAAAAAAATTAAATAAACAGAACCAAAAAAATCATTATCCTGAAAAACTATATCCCTCAATTTCTTGTTCTGAGTCACTTTTCAGATTTTTTTTTTCTGGTGCCAGCACAACAAAAAGTATTATATGATGCAGTAAAAAGATGGTTTTTTAAATGTATTACCCTCAATCTCATCTCAAGAAGACTTCATTGGACTACAGTCTTGGTTTGGTTCTTCCAGCATTATCCCAAGTCCTGACACTAACACGTTTCTTTTTTTTTTCTTTTTTTTTTTTCCCTTTAGAATTGGCTTGCATTTTTAGTGGATTTTCTCATCTATAGCGAAACACTTCATTTATCTTCAGCTCTCTCTAAACTTCATATATGTGTATTCTAAAAGGAGCAACTATCTGTCATCCAAATAAATATTTAAGGTGCTTTTGAATTCTTAAATTCTTTGAATTCTTATATTTTTATCTTAAAATTTTCCCAGCTTCAAATATACTAGTGCTCTACTTGCATAGAAGTTTTATCTGCTAGTTTTCCAGCAACTAATGACTATTCATTATGTTTTATTATTTTGTGTATTTAACTAGTATCAGAATTCATGTCACACGAAATTAAACTAACCTGAGAAGTTATGTATCTCTGTTAAGATATCTGAGGTTCTTAATTAACTCAGATTAAGTCTTTTGCCTAGTTTATTTAATACGGCGACGTACAGCTAGAAAATATCAGTTAGATGGCATACTTGGTTCTGTCTTAGAGTTGCTCTTAAATCTATCCCAATTTTAAGGGTATGCACAACAAGATATTTTTTTTTAATCATAAGAAAATGGAGATAATCTGTGGTTTCAATATTTCATGAGACAATATTTTTAATTTTGTCAAGTTAAAATGTAGTCTCAATTTAGCTTCTAATGCCTAAAATGAATAGCTGACAAGGCCCAAAGCATGCAAAGTAAAATCCAAGGGACAGGGTTCTAGCCTCAAAACATTTTTAAAATTGAATAATGTTTTTAGTTTAGGAGCTTTCTTATTATACTTAGAACTGAACCTTTACCTAGATAAAACCTGAGAGGAGAACAAATGTTTTGTCAATTCTATTTAAGTAACAGGGAAAAGAGGATCAGAAAAGAAGTCAGTTGAAAAAGTTCATATTGGAAATTTTTCAGAAACAAGGGGATGAGTGTAAGTCTGGTCATTTTTCCTCTTGCACCCTGGACAATGGATCTTATGCCTTGGACCTACAATTTTTTGTCTTCAAATTACATTCAGAGGATAGCTCCTGTCACAGGCTAACCCAAGATCTGTCCAGTCCAACCTCCTGCCCACAGCAGAGTCACTTCTGAGGTCAGACCTCCAGTTGCTGAGGACTTTATCCAGTTGGGTCTTGAAAACTTTCAAGGATGGAGATTGCACAGCATCTTTGGGCAGACTGTTAAGCTCTTCTCAGAGATAAAGTTTTCCTTTGATTCAGCCTGAACGCTTTTTTTCTCAATTTATGTTTGTTGTGTCTCCAGCTTACCTAGGTCCCTCTGAATACTGGCCCCGCCTTTAAGTGTATTGACATACCCTGTGAGACCCTCAACAATTATCTATATTATAGGCATTTATCATCTCAGGCAGAAGTTGTATTTAGGTTTTCTGCATGCATATATTTCAGATGTTTCACACAGTATGAGTAAAAATATTTCTTAATCTGTAGAATACTCAAACCTCTACTAGTTACATCACCCCTGTTCCCTTGAAAGGCACTTCCCTTCCAAATGTCTTACAATTTAATTAATTTTCTCTTAATCTTCATATTCTTTCAACAAGCTGAAAATCAGGAGTTTGGAAGACCTATGCAGAAGCCCAGTATTAAAAGAACTTTTGGCCTGTCTGAAGTAACTAACTCTCTTGCAGATCTTTTGGGCCTGTTTTTAAGATTTACAAAGCTCTAATTAGGACATGACTTCAGATTTCACCTCAATTATTGTTTGCCAACATTTGTTTCTCTGTGAGATATTTGCACAAATTATAAAGCCTTAGTTCAACAAAAATCTTTTGTTCCCCCTCCCAAAAAAAGGAAGGGTCATGGTTGCAATTTTTCATCCATGCTTTAAACTCAAAGGTTAAAATACAATGTTTAAATGGTGACAGAAAAGTCTCAATGAAGAAATTGGGGTCTTTGACCTCAATCTCTGCTGCTTGGAGTGGGAGGTGGAAGAATCACTCTGTGTTTGCTAGCAGAACTACAGTAACCTGCACCTGACAATTTAACCTGTTAGGTTTTGAGCATTTCTCAGACCAGATCAAAAGTATCAAAATCTGTGTAAATAACCCATTGCAGAAATTTTTCTCTTACTTAAAACTAAAACCAGAAAAACTCCAACAATTTCATTACAAAATGAAGTACATAGACTGTGCAAAATCACACATTATGTATATTTTTAATAATTTATTCTCCTATCTCCTAGATGAGTCTCACTGTATTTCCATCTTACATTTGCATTGAACTTGTATGTCATGGGAGATCATGCAGAGTAGGTTTTGTTATCAGAGGAGCAGACAAATTTAGGACAAGATGAGAAGAAGTGATCACAGGAGTGAAGTACAAGTAAAAAACATTGACTTGAGAACCACTTACAATCCTATAAAAACTGTGGAAAAGGTTTGGCTTTTTTAATGCTATTGTTCAGTGTTGTCTGAAGTGTGGATAGTGAGAACACTGAAGTAAATAGATAACCTTAAGACAGGTTCTCTTTACTAATATACTTAATTTAACTATGCCTGGTTTTGCAGCCCAACTTGATAAATTAGGAATCAGAAAAAGAGGAGTAAGGATAGGTACTTATTAATAGCTAGGTTTTCTTCCAGAGATACTGGAATACATACTCAGGTGCTAGTGATGTAATTTTTTTTTCAGAAAAAAAAAAGTTAACTTCAAGAAGACTATTTCAGCAAACAGGTTAAAAGTTTTCTGAATCCTAAGTTTAGGTATACTTCCTATACAAGCTTTCATGGCACCTCTGAATTAAAATTTGTCTGTTGAGTTAGACAAATGGAAATTCCCATAAAAAATGACTTATTGAAATTCTCCGGTGCATCAACAAAAATTAAAGGCAAATCTGTAGAAAAAACATTTACCTAATTTACTCTGTTTTCTTGGTAAGGTCAAAATTAAACACATATTGTGATACAATAAGAAGTCATATTTTATCACTACAAAGTTCTGCTTCAAGGCTTTCTACAGCTTCAGGTAAGAGTTTGTACATGTAAGGAAGCGATGTCTTTTTTTTTTTGTTCTAGCATCTCTTCAAAATTATAACTTTTCTGTCACAAGTTTCTTTGTGGAGAGTTGAAGAAGCTCCTTTTTTGCTTCCAACAGTTCATTCATGCTTCCTGCACAGCCTGGAGGTTAGTAGGTGGGGCACAATAGATTATGAGACAAGAAAGAATAGTTGGAATCTGCAGGAGAAGAGCGCCTTATGAAAGTTTTGTTACTGAAGTAACCGGAAAATCAATACCACAAGTGAAAAGTTGGGTATTTTTCTGTTGTACAACTATTGGTTGCAAATGATATTTTTTCATTATGATTTCAAATTCAAACTTATTTTAATTATCAATACCTCAGGAATAATATCCCTTACTCTTCCCTCTTAAAGAATGCTCTCACTGTTCTGCTTATCTCCTTTGCTTATATAAAAGAGCTATTTTGCACTTTCAGTGTCTTTCTGCTGCCCTGCAAATAGATCTCTTGGAGTCATCATCTTAATAAAACTATAAAAACAAAACATAACTTAATTTTAAATTATTTTTTAGCTTCAAGTATAATTAGGAAGTAATGCAAGAAGAAGAACAGCTATTTCCTTTGCTGTAAAATTCTCTGACAGTGCAATCACATATTTACCAAGGTTAAACATGGGACTTGTAAAATGTATGTCATGGGTTTTATTTAAGAAATGAAAACAGAGAGGGGTCACAGTTCAAATATAGCTAGACAAATTATGATACGATCAGCATTTGTTTCAATGTACACTTTTTCAAGGAAGAGAGAAGCAGAAAGGACAGCATAAAAAGGAGTAAAATGGAGCTGAAGAAGACCAAAACAGGTGAAGCATGCAAATTTTTTACACAACATACAGATTTTGAGAGAGAAGGGAAATAGACAAAATTAGCTGGCAGAACGTGAAAGCACAATTTATTTAACATATAAGAAAAACATGAGAAGGAGAAGAAATTTCGAAAGGCAGAAACAAAGGGAAGAAAGGAGAAACTCTTTAAATTAAGTTTAGGATAGTGGAAGAGCTATCAAAAACCATTTGAAAAATAGATCCTTTACTTCTAAACTTTACACTCTATGGGATTGCAACATTTTTTAGCCAAAATTCTTTATAATTATAAAATTCTTGGGGTTTTTTTCCCAAATTACTATATTATTTTATCTCACACGAGTCACTCATGAGCACTGATGTGGCTCATCTAACTAATTTTTTTAATCACTGAGGATAGCAAAATGTCTTAGAGGTATAAAAATATTCTTTTTTCCTTGACTAAAAGGAAAAAAGAAAATAATCTATCCTGCATTGCAATAATATTGTTCTACACAGTCATTCCAGATATGGTGTTCAACTTCATAAGTCCACATGGCAGGGATTATCCATGGCCTGATCTTACTGTTCAGTTAGAGTAGAGAAATAAGAGTATAATGTGAAGGTCAGCATTCTAGAGCATTTAGGAGAGATGGATTTGTTTGAAATATTGTTTTAATGTTAGCCAAGTCTGTCTTTGAAGAAAAAGAATTTGTACAAATTTCAAAATTAAAAGAAAACCAACCAATAAATATAGTATTTGAATCCAAGGGGCAAATCTGAGACGTAAAGAGCAATACAGTACTATTGTACTGAGCAATCTATAGTTTGAGATCTCAGTTTTAAGTGTTGAGAACTTTTGCTTATAACGAGTGGCCAATAATTTCTGGTTAATAAATATCTTTTTATATTTTAATATCTTCTACCTGTCACCAATGTAGATTTTATTTCGTGGCTTCTTTATTGTGTTTTTATGTGATAAATGGTAATTTACATATATTGGTGAATGTAAGAGGAAAAAAATAACTAGACTAAAACATTGAGACAATGAATCATACATATTAACAAAAGAATTGATTAACCCAGTCAAGAGTTCTCTGTAGACATATTTTATTTCACCAAGTACAATATACTGTCTAAGGAAGTAGTGAAGACTGACAGCTCTATAGAGAGTAGCCAGGGCATTACCTGTTTTGCATAGCAAATTCTTTCCAAGGTTGGCAGAGACAATTATTTGATCTAGCTAGGTAAGTTCATCAGAATGCTTTGCATGCATTCCAGATGGCATAAAACATCACACTGATATGTAATTTGTTCTTCCCATGTTCCTCTTTGACAAAAGAAGCTCAAAAAAAGAGACTTCTTTTGTCACCACAAGATTTCCCCAGTGTGTAAAGATCTATGGATTACATTCACGCACTAATTGAAGATGCTTAGTCAACAATGAGAATCTGAAAATAAGAAGTGGCCGAAGAGAACTTAAATAAATACCAACAGGTTGTTAAATAAATAGAGGTTTTTAAACTATGTGTGCAGGAAATGAAACTTGGGGATTAAAATGAGGACTTCACTGACTTGAAAGGAAGATTAATTCAGAGAAGGAAGAAATAACAGTGAAGTTGGCAGAACATTTCGAAGACCAGGAATAAGCAAAAAATTTGACAATCTCAGGAACATAATAAAATACTACTAGATAATGAAAGATTCAATTTTAGAGGAGATTGAGAAATGTTGGGATTCAAAGTTTTACGTGTCTTTACTTAAAAGAAGATAAAAATACTATATTTAAAGGCTCTGAATGAATAATTGTTCCAGAAATGAGCAATTTAATCATTGTCATAGAGAAAAAAAAAAAACTTAAAAAAGATGCAGAAAAATAAGAAAAGCTGACTAGAAAAGCAGACATATTTGGAAGCCTCCTTCACCAAGAGAAAAATAAATGTAAAACTTAATAATCAAAAACTATCAAAGAAAGTGAAAAACGTTTGAGACTTAAATACAAAAAATGAGAAAAGAACACAATACAATACAAGGAATACAATGGGAGTAAAGTAAAATAAAAGTATTTGGATTAGAGATAGTCTGGGTATAATTCAAAGAAACAGAGTCAAATAACAATTCGTGTTCAGGATTCAGAGGGAGCAAATAAAAAATATAGAACTTCTTGTATTTTATATAAATCTGTCTAACTGTGGCCAAGGACAGTGAGAGTGGATTGTCCCAGATTTATAAAGTGTGAAAAGTAATACATGAACCTAAAGGCACATTAATTTAACATTATTCATATGCTAAGTTTTAGAAAATATTTCAAAGAATAGAACAATTAAAGGCACAGGTGTAAATGGAATGTATAATAAAATACAATGCGGTTTTATCAATGAAAGCAACCCCTAGATTAATTTAGCAATTTTTCTTTCATTAGAAAATAATTTTTTAAGCTGAGCTCCTTTTATATGGAATTGAAGACTGCTATATATGAAAAGAAACATGTTGCAGATTTTGAGAATTCAAAAAATTCATAAAGTCAAGAGATAACATTAAGCAGGAAAGGTACAGGCTGCTGTAAAATCCTTATGAACCTTCCTTTATTTTTTTTTTTTAATTACTAGGAAACAAATAAGTAGAATAAGTAGATGAAATCTGGTCAGCAAACAACCACAGGAAGAATGTTTTTTCCGATGCAACATGAAGTCTGGGATATCACCAGGGAAAAATAATGTAAAAGAAAACCTTGAAATGCAACAGAATGAAGATTAATTTCATGCGCACAAAGGAATGCTTGGCAATAAGTCAAGGCCCTGGTAGAACTCAAAGTTCACAATCTACAACACTGATTAAATTAATGATATTGACATTATCTGGTTGCCATCATTATCCGATGATAAGCAGACAGAAAGCGTTTTTAAGATTTTCCAGAAAAACTTAATTTGTAGTTCTCATCCAGAAGGGTGAAAATCATAATTTTTAATATGTATCACTGTTGATCATACATGAGACAGCTTGTGTGGGTTTGTTGTTATCTTTATCTATAGATAAAACTTCAATTGGGTTTGTGGCAGAAAACAGTCTCATTAAAAAAGCCTTGTTACACTGTTTCAATAGCTGCTAATGTCTCAGTGATTTCTCATTAAATACCCCTCATTAAAAATATAATTTTAAAAAGTAAAATTACAACATATGCTACCTATATTACAAAACTAGAAATCTGTTTCTTTTTATGATTTAGGGGTCCTCAATCTAGACACATTTATACTCCCTTGGAAAGGATAAAGCAAGCTGGTTGCATTGAGAAATTAATATTTCCCTTTCTTACTCAATAAATTTTGCTTAAACATCACCAAAAAATAGTATTGCTCATTGTACAATGAATATTTGATACGCAGTTCTACTGTTACTGAGCTGTAAGTGGAAATGAGCTAGTGAGAAAGAAAATGATCAGATTTTACACAGCTAAATTATACCATCAAAGTGCCCTTTTATGCACAACTCATTTGATTTTTTTTTTCTGGGGAAAAAAAAAGTTAATGAGTTTGAGTACTATCTGAAACATGAGCATTATAGAAAATGTCCTAAATTTATATCCAGAACTACACAGTCATTTGGTACTTTCTTTCCAAAACAATTATGTTGGCATTAAGAAATCTTTTTTTTTTTTTTAATAGACTAAAATTTAATAATAAAAGTTCATTACCATGCAGAGGCTGCCATATTAAAATCTAATGCGGCATTAGGATTTCAGCAAGCCAATATACCTGCTCCTGAATAAATGAAGAACAGGAAACTTTGATATATTCAAATGCATCATTCCTTCCAAGTGCCATAAAGTGCTTTATAGTTTTGGGGTTTTTTTAACAGAATTAAAACTCCCAGCTCTCTTAGCAAAATGTATACTTTTTTCTTTATTAAAATATTTTTCCAGATTGACAAAGATACTGTAATTTTTTACATCAAAAAAAGAGACAAATTTATAAAAATATATACAAATTAGAACAAAACACGATATCACGTGAAAACAAGTAAATAATAATCCAGAAGCAAAAAACTCCTGAAGTGTTCTTTAATTAGAGTGATTGTATTTTTTTCCCAGTTTCTTTTTATATAATCTCAAAATGAATAAACATTTGTAGAATATAGTGCAACAATATGCCTTTTTAACCAAGAAAAGGATTCCCATTTCTTCCTCAGTAGGTAATTTTATTGCTAAAAAATAACTGAATGTTATTCCAGTAAGAAGAACACTTTCAGTTACTATGATTCATATTAACTACATTTCTACTCTGTTTTGAAAGGGTGATGGTGTGAAAACTCAAATGATGTCTGAGAAATTAATTCATTCTGCTTTCAATATGTGTAAAATATGCAAGGTTACATTTTTATTCTTAAAAGGAGACTTGTCTGCCTGCGCTCAATGTCATGAGGCAAGGACCCCTTCCATGAAATAACTAAACATTTCTCAAAATATATATGTGAATGAATCTCTGGATCATGACAGAGGAAGTAAAATATCATGGAGAGATCCTTCCAAAAAGAAAACTAACGCGTAGGAAATAACATTATGGTCTAGTTACCAAAAATGATGGCTCAAAATAATACTACCATTCACATGTAGGCTACCCCTGTTTAACTAAGATGGGTTAATTTAAAAAGTTCCTCTCTATAAGGAATACAACCTTCTTGATAGTGTTTTCAAATATATATTGTATCCTAAAATTGTTAATACAATTGAAGAACGCTTGAGAATTTTAGTGAGTATTTGTTCTACTGTCAAATATTAAAGAATACTTGTTTAAGGCACAACTTTTTTTGATATAGAAATTTATATAGCAATATATAGCAAGTATAAAGAAATAAAAAAAATCTATACTACTAGTTGCCGAGTCCAGCATGAAACTCTATAATGGAGAAAACAATAGACTCCATTAAGAACTTCCTTACAATTTTTTAACACATTGGAAAGAATATGTTTAATGTTTCACAAAACTTTTTTGTTTTGAATCTAAATGACTAGGAATAATAATAAAACTGGTTATAAGTTTTCAGATTCACCATTTTCCACTGGAATTAATCAAATTGCAAAACCCTATGCTTTCCACTTGAAGTGTGTTTTATAAGATGATAAATTTATATTACTAAATGTATTAGTTATTTTATTTTTAGGTTCAAACATTCAATTTCAAAGTCTATTGTAAATAAAATACAATCATTAATATAAACTGGAATAAAATTTAAAAACCAGAAATATTTCGACCACTAAAAAATAGAATTGCTGAATTTAAGTTAAAATATTTGAATTTGAATTATTATTATGATTATGAACCCACATAGTCCATACAAAATAATACAAAATAATCCAACAAAACAACAAATAAATTAACAAGGTAGGAAAAAGAAAGATGCAAGAAAAACTTTGTATGCTGATACATATTTACTCTGCTACTCAATTTTTTCCTATTCTTCCTATGAAAGAAGAATTCTTCTTTCTTTCATTAAAAATAGGCACATTTTTAACTTATTTTGGTCAGCAGCATACTTTTTTATGAAATATATGACCAGAAGTCATGGGGTCTCCATGGCCAAACATAATAATAAACACCTTGATAGAAGTCATTAGGTCACATTTATCTATAAGAAATAATATATTTCTAATATGACAAGCCACAAATAATACTTGCACCTTGCTGAAGTCTCAAACACATTAACGTGGGAGATAGAGCCCATAGAAATACGTGTCGTGCTGTATAAAACAAAAATTTGTCAGGAATACCTTAAAGTCAGTTTTTCTATGTGTTTGGAGTTTTTCTCTAGCCAATTTCAGCTATTTTAGGAAGTAATAAATAATATAGTTGGAGTAGAATACTTCCAAGTTATTTATTCCATCTGGAAAAAATTCTTAGTGTTTTCAAAAAAAGCTGAGTAAGCAAAATGTAGAAATGAATAGTTACAAATACTTTTTTTGCAACGTAACTTGGATTTTTGATGTTCCATTTTAGCTATGAATAAGCTTCCATGTTTCTGGATAAATGAAAAATAAAAGAGGTGGAGTGAAGGAATAACTTTGGGGGAGAGAGATTATTAAGTATTGTCTTCAATGCAAACAACTGAAGCCCTGAAACCATCTAAAGAAATTCTATACATACTATTTACTTTCCTGTAGTTTCCTGTTCTGTGATGTAAAATGTAATAATTTTAAAATGTAAAATGTATTAATTTTTTAAATGTGATATTGTAGTTTGTAGTTTTCCCCCCTCACAGAACAAGTTTCATATTCTCCTCAATGGTATTTTATTTAATTCTGCTTAAAAAAAAAATCACTCTTATAAAATACATTTTTTATGAAAGACAAATGCTGTTTGTTTTTCAGTATGTGCCCCAGCTGTTGAAAACCATGGATGCACACTTCATAACACAGGTAACACTCTAAATGTAATCAAGTATATAAAATGGCTTTATACCAACTAGATTCGTATTTCATGACTGAAGATGGCTTCATAACTTATGAATGCAATAGTCATTAAATATTTGTTAAAGCCAGAAATTTGTTTTAACATTTTTATATGCTTTTTAAATCTGAGCATTTTAATGGTACCTCTTTTGTGGTGACACGTCTAAAGTCTTTTAGAAGATACTGAAGATGTTGGTGTGTCTGGGAAGAACTACTAAACTGGTAGGTGGAACAGAATTTCCTTCCTGCAGATCTTGCCTGTCAGGGGAAGCAATGTCACACACCTCCTGCAGAGCCAATGCTCTGTGCAATCATAAGTATCAAAACCTTTCAATGGGTACCTGTCATGGGTTAACACCCTTTGGTTTTTGGTTAAAGAGGAATATGGAAAATTGCCCTGTCAGGACCTTGCACTTTGTTTTAGAAAGGACAGGGAGCTATCAGGGGCCAGTTCCTGGCTATTGCAACATAGTTTTTCACCGCTGAGAAAACTGAATGCAACTTTTGGCAATACCAATTGGGAGCCACCATTGTCTTTTTCTTGTGGCTAATGTCTCCATGGGACTCTAGAGAGACTCCTCTCCCAAAGTGATGAAAGATCATGATTAAAGGGTTGAAACTGACTGAAAATCATAGTTTGTATCTCTCCATATTGTTTGTGAGAAAATGAACAGCTTTTAGTGGAGAAAAAGTGTTTAGAAGTTTGAACGTTTAAAAAAAATTCTCTTCAGTCTTTTAGTATGTGTTAATAAATCTGTTTACCTTAAGTTGAGCTTGTTTTGCCCTTTCCTCCTAATCCTATCTTCCAGAGGGAAAAGAGAGCAGACACTCAAAGCACTACACTAAATTTGGCAAACAGAATTCGGCAAACAAGAAACCCCTACAATATCATTGCAGCTGTGAAATGCACTCCTCTGATGCATGGACTCCTCTGCCAACAGTGGGAAGCAGGACATCTTTGGATGTAAGTTCACAGCAGAAAAACAGAGGTGAGCTTCAGTGCCATGAGCAAAACTGAGTATTATTTTGATTTCAAAATATTCAGCTTACACTTAAGGAACCTATGTACCTTGACTGTACATAGATTTTAAATATTTCACATTCTCCCCCTAAGTAGTAAAGTAACTCACAATATGGAATTATTGATTTTCTTCAACATCCCAGTTTAGGAAAGCCTTGTAGTCACCACTAAATCTACATAACAGTCTCGTTTGATTTTGCAATCCCATTAAAGAAGACATTCCTTCTTTATGTTCTCTTATCTTCCATATTTCTTTCTGCATAGTACAGTGCCATACAGTGCACTGAAATATAATGGATAATTATATTTCAGAATTCAATTTTTAGCAAAAAATTTTACTTGGAGATACATTTTGTCATGCTTTTAAATATATCTGTATAAAATCCCTGGAAAACACTTAGAACTGAAGCTGATTAACGGCATAATTTTCCAAATGTTGGAATTAACAGCAAAAATGAAAACTGGAAGAAAGTGCATTTTCTTTTTATGGCATTCCTAAGTATAAAATCAGCATGTAATATATAGCAGTTGTCATATTTTTGCCATATCTCTGAGCAGGATGTATTGTAAACAACAAACATAACAAGTAGATATTAAAACCAGTATGCATTTTATTGAAGGACATGAAGACAGTCTGCTGCAGGGCTAAAAGACTGGTATTTTTCATTCTATTGCATTAAAAACAAAATAATTTGGTCACTAGAAAAGTGACCAATTTCAGCTACAAAAATTTATTCCTTTTATTGAAGATATAGGAATCAACAGCCATAATTATGTTGGTCTAGTACATAGTCACAAATGTTGACTTTATTAATAGTAACTAATTAAAAAACCCAAACCAAAAAACTTTTCCCATCCTGTCCTTCTCTGTCTAATAGTATTATCAATAGAAAGTGAGCTTAAAGTTACTGAAACAGTAAGTTAGCATTTTAATTTAACTTTTTAATAATTCAATTTAGGGCAACAAAAATGCCGACAGATAAAATACAAAAATAAATCCAAAGCCAACAGGAAAACTCTAATTCTCTGTAAACTAACTATGGCCAACCTTCCCACTTTGTATAAACTGCATAGTAAAGGCTTCCCTCTACCAAAAGCCATGGTTTTAGAAATAGCTAGGATATTAATGGCATATCCTTCTATTCTGAAACACTGAGAAGAAGCTAGGGTTGGGCATACATCTGGGACCTATATGGCCTCAGCTACACCAGTCTCAGCAGCTCTTGTTAGCTAACTTCAGCCCAAAGCTGAGGATTTGAGTTGCCCAGCAACTCAACTTTGGATTCAGAATTTTTTCCAGAAGCACAGATTTGAGGTGTCATTCCTTTCTCAATTTTTACGATCTTTGTTACCCAGGAAGTGACACAAATTATCTCTCATCAAGCTGTAAATGTAATTTGTTTTCTCTTTCTGTACAATTAATTCAAGCATTTTGTGTTGTTTCGCTTACTCCCCTGATGTCATACACACAAAAGCAAATGAAAAAAAAATCTTCTGATCCCATAATGCTGTGTACAGCCAGCCGATTCAAGAGGGGAGCACAAATAAATAAATATCCCCACTACAGTAGAAAATATAAATAATACAATTATTAAAAATATAGACAATTATTTTTTAATAAAAACGTATTAAAATAATACAATTATTAAAAATCTTAGTGTCTGTGAGTGCTAAATGTAGCAGATTCATAGAATATTTCAGGTCAAAAGGGGCTTCCAAAAGTCGTCATTGAAATGATTCTTTGCTCAAAGCAAGTATAATCAAACCAAGTTTCTCAGACTTCTGTCCAGCTAAGCTCTGAACATCCCCAGGGTTGGAAACAAAAACTGTATAGGTCCCTGTTCCAATATTTCACTACCTTATAGATAAGATAAACAGGCAAACAAATAAATAAATACTTCCTAAAATATATAATTGAAATTTCACAAGTGCCAGTTTCTGCCCATGGCCTTTTTCCCTATCACTTTGCATATTGAGAAGAGTCTGCTCTGTCCCTATTTGTGCCCATAGCTGAAATAGTTGCTGTCCATAATAACATCTACCAAAGCTATCTGTTCTCTTGTCTAAACAGGTACTTGTCTCAGTGCTTCCTTATATACCCCATGCTTCACTCTCTGACCAGCTCTGTGGCCCTCACTGGGCTCATTTCACTACATAAGCGTCTTTCTCCTGGTGGGGAGCCTAAAACTGGAGAGAGATCTTCAGACAACAGCCCTAAATGAAACATTTTATACATCTAAATGGTTTAATAATTGAAATTCATGGAACTAAAAATAATCTTGAAATGCCTTCAGTTTGGCTTCGGAAAGTATAAGGTTTCCAGCATTGTAGATGTCAAAGCTATTTCACTGGCTGATTCAGCTTCAGTTTTGGCACAATCAGCAGACTGGCATCTTGAGCAGTTAGAACTCAACCAGAATATGAAGAAAGAACAGCTTGTTAAGCAAAGAGAATTCAAGGGCAAACTAGGTCTGGTGAGGCAAGAAATGTTTTAAAATTGATACTGAACTTGCATGGATAACAATAGAGTGAGCTGAAAAAGCTGGAAAATATGCTGACCCCTCTCAGTGTTAACATTTAGGCATGTGGAAAATAATTTGTCCTTAGAAGACCAATAAGAAATAGCCACAAAGATGATCAGAGGGCTGGAGCACTTCTCCTATGAAGACAGGCCAAGAATTGTGCAGTCTAGAGAAGAGAAGGCCCCGAAGACACCTTACTGCAGCTTGCAATATATGAAGGGAGATTATAAGCAAGATGAAGAAAGACTTTTTAACAGGGCCTGTAGAGACAGAGCAAGTGGCAATAGTTAAAACAAACAAACAAACAAACAAACAAAAAACCTAAAATAGGGTAAATTTAGAATGGACATAAAGAAGAAATTTTACAGTAATGTTTTTGAGACACTAAAAATCACCCTGGGAAATTGTGGACTGTCCATGATTGGAAGCAATCAAGGTCAGGCTGGATGCAGCTGCAAGCAGCCTGGTTGTAGTAGAAGAGATCCATGCCCACAGCAGAAGGATTGGAACTCAATGAATTTTAAGGTCCCTTTCAATCCATTCTATGAAATGTTAGTAACTTGTTCAAACCTAAATCATGGCAGGTATAAGAAAAAAGCTAACCAAATACAGCAATTAGTGGTAAAATTTTATTACATATTACTGGTATCATATAAGTATTAAGGTACCTTGGTTCTTTTTCCTTGTCATCAGAAGGCTTCTAATCCTGCGTACAATTGATTTAACACTAATTAGAAACTCTTTAAGTGCCAACATCAATGGAATAATTTTATTTTTTTCAGTGTTGTTTTTAGTTTAGGTAATCCATCCAGCACAACTGGACATAGAAAAGACAGTAGGACAATTGCTTGGACCACTCAGTCAAACCAGAACAGCTAAAGGCAGCAAACAGCCAACAAAGAGTAGAAGACTTATAACAGAATCCCTGAGACATATCAAAATATGTTGGACATAGCATAAAAAGGCAAAAATACAAACTCTCAGTATATGCCAAGACTTAAACTATTCAGAATTATCTGAATCTGAGAGAAATCACTTCTACTAACAAACTCTAAAATTGGTCTGGGAACCCTGCTGTTGAATAGCTAGAAAAGATGGGACTAGAAAATATACTTCTTTTTTTTTTTACCAGGGATTGCATTAGGCAATTTCAGTTCTTTCAAACAATTATTTTCTTCAACACCATTTCCCCAATATAAGGTACATACAAGGCAGATGATTAAAAACCCTTGATAATCCTAACAATTGAACCAAAGTCAATCAAAGAATGCATTTGAAAGCCATACTGAATTAAAAAAAAAAAAAAAAAAAAAGATACTGGTTTAAATTCTTATATATTATCAGTGTGAAGTATCTTAACTAAGTATTTTGCTATGTATCAAATATGTCAGTGAGATTATATGTTGAAATAGTAATAACAGGGTAAGTTTTTTTGATACATCATTCTTCAAGTATAAGAAAAGTTACAATTAAGTCAAATAATTCCAAACTGTGGGAGCAAAGGGAAGAATAAATAATAGATGCTAAACAAAAGGGCAAATAATACTAAAGTCTTTGTAAAGGCTAGATCTGTGGAGCTAGAGATTATGAAAGGCCTTGGTTTTCAAATTAAGTACTAATTGAAATTGTTCAGTAAAATACTGTAGCAGTAAGAGGACAATGCCTATCCGCAAAAAAAACAGTCCTACCCTAAAAAATTCTGTTGCACATCTACAGAGGTACCGATGTAGGTGCTCTTTGAGAAGAAAGACTTCGTACCGCCTCTATTGCTGATTGTGTCCTTTCCAAAGAGTAAAATGACCATTATTTCTTAGAATTTAAAGAAAGGGTTGTGGTACACAGAAAAATCCAAATCAGCAGAGCAGACAGAACTATATGGTTTCTCTTCTTTAGTCTTAAATTTCAGAGCTAGCATTTGTGGTTAACACGCAGGTAGTTCTAGATAGTTTTGTCTTGTTCAGTGGGTTAAATAAAAAAAAGAAAATGACCCATAGAGGAAGGCTCTGTAGAAAGCAATCTGTGAAAACATAAAAAGGTTCTGCCTGATTCATAAAGGTCATTTAGATTCAAGTGCTTTAAATAAATGGATTAGCATAAATGGATTAGTTAGCCAAGTTTGCACACTACTTTGAAGATATATAGGCTTCATACTTGTTCCTAAATGGCCTGCATAAGTAATGCAGAAAGTATCATTCTCTTAGTCAGTTAACTAATGAGATCTGATTTCATTCTTGAGTACTAAATACTTTTGAGTTAGATATAATATGAATCGTGTGTCCATATGTGCCTAAGTTATGTGCCTAAGTTGGTTTGTTTGTGTGGATTATATATTTACATAAATCTTATGATTAAGTTGCTAACATCTTTAGTTGTAGTTTTCTTCATCTGATAACAGAGAACACTAGATAGATATTTAAATTAATAAGCAGATCTTCAGTAAGATTAATTTTTACGATGTGTCCAATTAGCATGAATCAACTGGTTAGTTGGAAATGTCCAGCTCCACGCACATAGTGGAATTGTTTCATATTAGTCAAAGATAATGTACTTATGTGATCATGCAATGAAAAAAGATTACACTCTTCAATGAGATTAAAGATATACCCAGAGAATTCTGAGTAATTCAATGCCTTCCATAGAAAAGAAGCAGAGTTCCCAGGTTCCTAAAACTGAGACCAAATGAGGAGTATTTATTACTTAATTTCTTGTGAATTTCCTTAAAAGATATTCTCGCAGACTTTTTTCAACTTATTTGATCCTCCTCTGTAGCAAAGCTTTCCAACAGCAAGAGGATATTTAATAGACAATTCCTAAGCAAAGTATTCTCTGTGTATCTAATCTTCATTTCATGCTTTGTGTGCCATTGACTTTGACCTTGTAACTAATGGTCATAAATGCCCCAGTTCTCTTTGACTGCACCATATTTCAGGGCATACTCTCTAATAGAATGGCTCAGAAGAACATTACCAGTGTATTATGGGACATATTCTTATGCCTCTATTAGCCATAACGGAGAAGGGAGTGAAATTGGACTCTGGGGAACAGTTTAACCATTGTCTTATGCCAAGAGAGATCAGAGAGTTGTACTGGTGAGTGAACATCTCACCTGTCCACAGGGCCTCAGGGCTCATGCTGAGGGGACGAGACATCTAGGAGACAATAATGTGACACTCTGCAAGAATGCAAATTATGTTACATCAGTGACAGAGGCTGAAGATTTATGAGTTGCACCTTCATTCTGGTGCCTGAATTGAATCCACTCCTGCATAATACCCCTGTAGTATTGTTGGGGTTTTTTTAATCTGATATTATTAGTGTGCCTCATTCTGATGATATGCTACAGTGATAAACCATCAGTGTGCTGCTGCTCTGATAAGCAGTTGCTTCAGTACACCATGGAATCTGTCATGCAAATGATGTATTAATAAGGCATACTGATGGTGTGTTCTCAAAAAATGGCACTGCTCAGAAAACAAAGGGTACAGGAATGCATTCAATAAGATTGCAAGACAAAAAATCAGTCAGCACACAGCATGCTAAGAGCTGCTTCCCCAGCTACACTACAGCAACTTATTTTTCTGAACCACTTGTGGTGCTATTTTTTTTGAAGCCTAACTTGCAGGAAAAAGACAGGAGGAAACAATTTTGAAAAGTACTACTTCAGTTGAGATTAAACAACCAGTATAAAAAGAGACTCCTGCCTCTTACGAAGCATGAGTTTTAATTTCACTCTACAAAGAACAGGGCAGAAGGGAAAGTACAGAAACACAGTAATTTATTTCTATGATATAGCTAAATTAAAAGGAGTAGAGAGCTGCTTTAATAGATAGAAACTTTATATACATATTTAACATTTTCCACAAGTAATGATCATAGGAGCATATTTTTTGCTGTGGCCCTTAAACTGTGTCCATAGTATTAGTAATACCACAAGAAATCTTGTAAGAAATGATCACATCTTCATCCCTATCCTTTATTTTAATCTAGATGGAAGAGAAGAAAATATGTTAACTAAAAAGAAAAGAAATCTGTGATCTTTGTAAGCACTTTCCCATGTATTAAATTATTATAACAATTTAAAGGCCATAGAATATTTCCAATTTTAGCCAAACTTTGCTTTTTTACTTGAAAAAAATATGAGATACTTTTGAATTCTAAAGATTTTGGATTCTTTCCAACAGATCATACAGAATAAAATCTTATAGAAAAATTCTGATAAGATTTGTTTGTACCTTAATTATACAACTAATGGTGCAGAAGGGTGCTATGTCATATAGTTGCAAACAGGAAAAAATATTTCCCAACTACCAGCATTTGGAATGCATTAGTAACACATAAGTAAAAATAATTGTCATTATTTTTTCAAGAGACTACTTCCTGCTAGTGATAACTATAAGCTTATTTTTCCCTGTTTTTAATATTATTTATTGTGTTTATTGGTTCATTTTTCTGCCAATTTGACAATTTATAGAAGAGATGGATAAAAAAAGATCTAACATGGAAAATCTGTTTGTCCAGCTCTTGTTAATTGCTTTAAATGACGTCTTTTCACTGCAGCATCAGAAATAAATATAGAAAAAAATTAAAAAGAAAAACAAATAAACTAGAATAAATTCTTTACATCAATCAGTAACATTTTAGAGTAATGTTTGCAAAATGTTTTGAGTATTGAAATCATTACTACTTCTGTTGTTGAAGAGAGCTTTTCTATCAGTGTTAAACACTCACTGTCGGAATGCTGAACACATATTTTCGGAAGTACTATGTTTGACTCTGTTTAAGTTTTCTGGAAAGAAATCAATATCAAATTACAACAAAGACAAGCCTGAAGTAAAAATTGGTTTTGCCTGACCATAGGCTAGATAGCTCACTGGTGAACATTAAAAAACCTTTGAAATGTATAATTGTATGATAAACTTATCAATTCATAATAATGATTTTCTGAAACCATCCAAATTCTGACACTTAGAAGGAAAAGCCATTTCTTCAAAAGATCCACCATTTTACCTCTTCTTCTGGTGAGTATAATTTAAATTATTTTTGACATTATAGCATAAAACCAAATACAAAGACATTAAAATATCCAAGAGAGTTTCTTCCCAAAATAAATACTTACTATTTTCGTAATATCCAATGCAGTAAATTAAAAGGAATATGAATTATCACAGGGACCAGAGCTGAGTTTAGTTTAAAACCTAAAATAGAGAGAAAATCTGAAACCAGATTTAAAGGGAGATGGTTTTATAAAAATTAAAACATAAATTTCTTCTTGAATGCTTTGACACTTTCAAACTTTCAATTTTTTCACAGAGTTTTTAATCAAGGCAATATCTTTTTGGGAATTATTTCAGTTTTGACAATTCATTTACTGTCAGAAACATTTCAGTAAAAAAATTCCTATCAATCACCTCATAAGCTGTCATTTAAATGCTAGCATCTAATTTCCCCATAATGCAGTGTCCATCAAAAATGTAAATGTCATTTCTCTCTTTAAATATAGAGCAATTTTTTTTTTTAATACAAAACTTTCAAGATTTCAATTCCTGAAAGAAGATGATTTGTTCATTTTTTCATGACAGACTCCATCCAAGATTTGGATTGCTGTTTTCTTTGTGACAAGATCCCTATGAAATTTCTGGTTAAAAAATACTGCTGTCCTTGATCCTGCCTCTTGACTTCATTTCTGGATGGATGGCTGCTTGATCTTCTTTCTGATTTCTGAATGTTTATGGGGTACTCCTGATAGCACTTTGTTCTCCTATTCCCTGGGGCAGAATTTCAGAAGTTCCCTCCTCAGAAAAACCTGACCACTTTATCCCATCTCTCCTTCCTGTACAAGAAAGAGACAAAAGAGAGCAAAAAAGTGCAAGTCTTTGCAATACTTAGTTCTGTAATCATGAGAGACAGCTGCTCTTTTTCTGAAACTGAATTCAGTGGACATATTTCTATTTTCCTTTTAGCTGATGGGATGGATACTTGGAGGATCATAACTGGTGTGTAGCCTGCTCCAACTGTCAGAGGAAGTAAAAAGAGAGTTGAGAAAAGATCAGCAGCCTCTCTCCACCAGGTGTATATTGTATACCCATGGAAGTATTAAATGCATCTCCTACTTTCCTGTTCACTCACAAAAGGCTTCTGAGTAACTTAAGATTTTTTTAGAACTTTTAGATGAGTAAAAGCACCACTATAAAGGAAAGGGAAAAAAGAAAATATTTGTCAATAATATTGAGGAAGTAATTAGAATTTTGGGAATTGATCATAGCAGAACACTAAGAAAGTGGATTGAGAACTACAAAATACTCAGAGTTCTTTTGCTTACAATATCCCAAAATCTGGGTGGAAAAATTACCATTTTCTAAGAGTCAGTTTCAAGAATACTTCTGAAAAGGACACTGAAGACTGATATCTAAAAAAAAAGTGTAATTTTTAAAAATGTTGGTGTAAAATTCTTAATACAGATCAATCTCTAGGGCTCTTGATTCTTTTTTATTTCCCTCTCATTGTTGTGTTGAGAGATGCAGTGTATCTGGCCAATATTCTGTAGACTGCTTAGACATAATTTCAAGAAATGCATTATCCATTTTTTTCATGTTCTGAAAGCAGCAGAAGCAAATATCTGTGGTCAAATACTTTTTCTTGTAATTGTCATAGTAGGGCAACATTAACTCTTAAAATTATATGTTTGAAAACTAACACCAAAATCAGCCTCCAATGGGAAAGGACTCATATTTATTGAATAAGAGCCACCTACACTATCAAGTGCAACTAATCCTTTTATTATCTTAGAACATGTGTCTTATGCATTCATAACAATATTTTTGGTATTGCTCAAATATAAAACAATTTCCATTATGAGAGCATAATGGAAGAGAAAAGGTTGCTGAAGACTGCTGATTCTGAGGCAAATATTTTTATTCTAATTAAAATCTTTGTATTTAATGTTTTAAAAATAATTTTCACAGTGAGAATACGAGAAACGTGGATTTCATTTCTGCAGAGATATCATGTATAAAGGCATTTGATAAATGTAAAGGGGTACATAGGAAATTATTTTAAAGTTATTTTACACCTTTCTATAAAATTATTGCTTTAATGAGCCTAACTAAATCAAAAGTCAGAACCTGAAAATTCAGACACAATCTCCTCTCCTCTCCTCTCTTCTCCAACTGGAATGAAAATGTTTGGCAATGTTACACTATCTTGTAGGCAATGAGCCACTATGAGATACGTCTATGATATAATATGTGGTTCACATCTTTCTATGAATATTCCTTGCAGTAAAAAGCTTATCTTTCAGTGAATATTCCTTGCAGTAAAAGCATATGATTCTATTTGTCATATTATAAAACATAAATTAAAAAAAATCTCTATTCTGCTGGTATCCCTCAGTATAAAATACATTTCTTTTGATTGATCACTACTGCAAGCCTGTAATTCAGGTTTCATTCTCTCTGTCTGTACTGATCTCCTTTGTTTTATACTCAGGTGAAGTTCGAACTATTAGCATGACACTGACAAAGCTGCTGACATTAGGTGTTTGAAACAAAAGTTTTTGAATTATTAATGAAACTACAAGGACAAAATCAGATGATTCAATGGAAGCTGGGATCTTAAAAAGACCAATAATGGGTACTAAGTTTTAATGGAGTAAGAAACACTGAAATGCACCATTTTGTTTGCAGTTAACCTTTTTGATATGCTGCTCTTTGGACTTTAAGATCTTTTAAACAGGGTGTCTCTTAGTGATAAGGACAGGTGACTGTTCCATTTGAGTGAACATGCTTAACTTGAACATGGCAGAGGAGTTAAAATCAGTGTGGGCTAAATATGAAGGGATATAGCAGCTTTAGAAGATACAACCAGAGACAGAAAGGGGAGGAAAGCACTGTTCAAAAATAGATAGTACTTGGCATCTAAAAAAATAAAATCACTCAGAAACAGAACAAATGTAACTTCAGAGATAATACAGAAGTCTGTAGGTCTTCTCAGAAGAGGTGCTGAGGAGGATCATTGTTAGAGCTCATCATGCACAAATAGGTCTAATCCTAATGGAGGAAGAAACCACACAATCTAATGTCACTTGAAACCTTGAGGATGAGCACTAGTCTCATGCTGTGATGCAGGACCTGGGTCTACAGAATCACAGAATCTACTGAGTTGGAAGGGTCCTACAAGATTCATTGAGTCCAACTCCTGGCACTGCAAAGCAGCAGCTTTAACAGCCAAACCATGACCCCAAGAAAGTTGTCCGAAAACTTCTTGAACTCTGTCAGGCTGGTGCTGGGACCACTTCTATGGGGAGCCTCTTCCAATGCCCAACCACCCTCTAGGTGAAAAACCTTCTCTTAATATCCAACCAAAACCTCCCCTGACCCAACTTCAGGGCATTCCTTTGGGTCTTGTCACTGGTCACTGCAGAGAGGAGACCAGCACCTGCCCCTCCCCTTCCCCTCATGAGGAAGTTGTAACTGCAATGAGGTCTCCCTCACTCTTCACTTCAGGCTGAACAGCCCAGGTGACCTCAGCTGCTCCTCATATGGCTTCCCCTCCAGACCCTTCACCGTCCTCATGGCCCTCCTTTGGATATTCTCTAATAGTTTCCTATATTGCAGGGCCAAAATCTGCACAATATATAAGGCAAGGCTGCATTAGTGCAGAGCAGAGTGGGACAATCCCTTCCCTATTGCTGGACTTCTGTCTTACTGAACGAATCCAACTCGGTTAAGTTTTTAAAGCAAAACTGTAGGGACTTTTATGAAATTTTATATGTGAAATAATTTTATAAATTAAATGATACAGGATATTTCAACAATTGGCAGAAAAATGAAGAGTCTTCACTGACTGAAGTTTTCCTGAACTAAAAAACACCTAAAGTTTCTTCTGCTCCCCAAGAGGCTGTTTTATAGCCTGATTTCTACTGGGAAGTTTGTTGAGTGTGTAATTTTGGGAACTTGAGGGATGTTACTTTTCTTAATGGGAAAGGCAAGAAGGACTCATTGATAAGAGACCACTAGGAGGTATCTTACCTGATACTAACCTTTAGCCTTCAAAAATGCACCCACTACAGGAGAGATGCTTCTGTGTTTTCAAACCCTAGGCACATATACATGGCTACAATCAGCAGTCACAGAAGTAGCTTATTTTCACTTTTTAATCACAGGCTTCAAAAATACCTCATCATCATGTTATGTTATCACATTATTCAAAGAATATTTTGTATTCATTCTTTTTACGTTTGGGTCACTAACTCTGAAACTTTCTTGTCTGTGGTCTTTGGGGAAAAATTGAAAACTTTTTAAAAAACATATTTTTTAATTTCCCTAACTCAGTTTGTTGGAGTATGGTGTTAATAATGCCAGGGTTGTTGGTTCAATTCAAGCATAGGCCACTCATTTAAGAGCAAGACTCAATGACCCTTCTGGGTCCCTACCTACCCAGATTATTCTGTGATTCGAAACAACAGTTATCATTATTCCTTCTTTATTTACCTTTTTTTTTTTTAATAGGCTTTTGTTTGGTTTGGTTTTGGTTTTTTTCTTTTTTCAGGTTTTTTTTGGTTGCTGGTTTGGGGACTTTTTGTGTGTATGTGTGTATATTCTATTTTTCCCTTTTCTTCATTTTGAAATACTTCAATGATACAGAAGAAAGCTATATTGGAATACTCTTTGACTAAACTGCTAAGAAATTATGTTCAATTTTTATTTTCTCTATTTCATTCAATAAATTCAGCCTTTCTGCCTTTGGACAATCTTAAACACTTGACCTATATTGTTTATACACTTCATGGTCTTGTTGAGGAGCTTGAAAAATGTAGTTACTCAAAAGAGGAAAATAAAATAAATTTTCTACAGGAGATATTATTAAGAATAATCTCAGTTTTGACATGTGTAAAATTTCTTACTCAATATGAATAAGGAAAAATAAGAATAACAAGGAAAAGAATCTCTGCTGCAGCTGCATGGGATGATCGAAAGAAAAATGTCTATGAGATGCATTTGGAAATAAAGTGATCAAAATGTCTATTTCCTGAGGTCTCCTCTCCTCTGTGTTTCTGTTTTTAAAAGTAGATCTGATAGTGCAGCTGGGAATGAGAACCTGTCTGCGCTGTATTGGTGTATGGATGGATTAGTTAAAATGTATAAAATCAAATATGTATTCAACAATTAAATTATTTTAAGTTTTTTGTATTTTTAGGAACACTGAATTGAAGAGTTTAAAATTCATGACTAGAGACCTGTGTAAGTGATAATGGAGGGGAATATGTTAAAAAGGGAGTTAAAAAGTACAGAGTTTGACCAGAGAAGGGTTTCAGTCACAAATATGGACTTACCTTGGCTTAAAACCACTAGCCACATTATTCAAGACATCTCTTGAAAATGTTTTGTTTTTTAAACGGAATTCTGAACAGTTTTTAGTTAGGAGTGATTTGATAGAAAATCTATAAAATTTTCTGCTCCCAACCTACCACTGTTAATACTTAAGGCAGGTGGTTTTAGTCAGTAGTCACTTACATATATATTTCTTGCTGGAATTTACTACAGCACAGAAATTTTATTACTGTATTAAGAGCTGGTGCTGTCTAATAAGAATATTCATCTTTGTCACACCACTTGTATGGTGTTGCAGAGCAGAATGAGTTAAAGGACAGGAGCAGCACGGCTGATTTGTTAAAGCTTGTGCAGCAACAACTTTGAAGCTGATCATACAGCATGAACCACATCCAAGAAGAAGCATCGTGTCCTGTTCATGTATGCAGTGTGCTCAGTTCACCAGGTGGGCATAGTAACATGTAACCAATAAGCATTAAGTGGAGCAATCTTATCTCAGCTTTGGAAAGTAGAAAAATAAGCTCTTGAAACCAATAAAAGTGTCTGCATTAACACTGTGAAGTCCGTGCCTTATTCTGCCGGCATTGCAGGACATCAGCATTTAAATCTTTGCATGGTGTTCCTTCTGTTGTATATCATATAAGTCTTATTCCTTCGAGATAAGAAGAAACCCTTCAATTTTGGTTCAATGACTATGAGCATGACAACTGTTGATAAGAAACAGCTTAACATTCACAGCTTCCACACATTTGGTAAGAAACTGTCTTGTAAGACTAGAAATCTAAGCAAATATAACAAATAATAAATATAAGAAAAACCTCTCTAAAACATGTCTCTAGTCAAATATAAGCTCTTATATTTTGCAAAAATATATTTCATGCCTTGTAGACATATCAAATGAGTAGTGATTTTCGAGTGCTGCTAGCAGCAGGAGGTCAGAAGTAGGTGTAAATGAAGTGAGATTTTAACTGATAAAAAGTCCAAGAGATTTTACTCTCTTGTCCCACACATACATTCTGCATTTTGCAAGTGGAAAATTAGTTATTTACAAGATTACTTGAAACACTTACCTTCAGATTTCTTGTGTTATTATTTCTTATTTCTTGCAACTAGAAAAGAAACAAGCCTTTCTTGCCAGTTTTTTAAAATATTTGCTTAATTTTTTTGCACCTAAAATACGTCATTGCCAACACAACTACTGCATGTGATCATGTAAGAGGATGGTTACTTGTTAAAAGGAGAGACGTCTGCAAAACTGATGAAGGGATCAGGCAGTGCATAAATAAGGTTTGCAGTCTTGGGCTCCTACTTGTATTTACTCTCCCAAAAAAGTAGCCTGCTTTGCAAAATCTTTGAATTCCAATGATTTTACTGGGAAGTAAAATAAACTTATTAATCTTCATATCCACTGAAGATTGGTATTCTTCCCACACCACTTACTGGAAACTAAACACATTTCTACTAATTCTATATTCAACAAGGGTTTCTTAATACTCATCTCATCTGCAAGAACCTCTTCAATATTTATCTCTAACAAAGGAAATGCATTTTTTTTCTTACTTATTTTTAGGAGTGCAACAAAACATTCAGCAGTTACCTGTTTTTTGTGATAGGATATGAAAACATACAAAATGAGATTACTTAAAATTCTCGTTTGGGGAAATAAATTAAAGAGCTCTTTACGTCTTTATTTCCTCCTAACCCAAAACTGCAGCAAATACTTTCAAATTTTAATCAATTTTAAAAAGTAACACTAAACTGTGATTTATAGGTTGTTCCCCAAAGAAGTCAGTAATGTTTTTTCAGTATCTCTAGGGCTTCTAAAACTTATGAATTCAAGACAGATTTGAATGCTTGGCAAAGATAATGGTAAAAAAGGACTTGAAAAACTTTCATAAACATAAAGATCAAGGTATGAAAGAGGAAATTTGGTGCAAAACATCCCTGCCACGTTTTCTACTTAGTTACAGCACCTTCAAAAGTTTGAAGTGTCTATGTACGATGTGAAGGGAAATGCACAAAAAAACAATAGTTCGTAAAAAAATTAGCTAGCTCACCAAAGGATATTTCTTTGTGAAGGCTTTTACGAATAACAGCTCTTTCTCTCACCAGTAATTGTTGAAATGGAGGTGACTGCTCACAGAATAGTAATAGTAATATGACAGATGAAGGAAGAAATGAGACAAAATGTACAATCAATATAATACTTGGCAATCAGAAGAAGAAAAGTTGGTAATTATAAAAATTATTGTTCAGATTTTATAGTCTTTTGTTACTTTATCAGCAAAATAAAACAAGGTATTGGATTAAATGCCAAGTAGAATGCCATTGAGTCATTTAAAACTTGAGATAAAAATAAATTAAAAATTATGAAGGGTCATGAGGTTTTCAGAATAAACATTAAATTCACTACTGAACAGAAGCCTGTCTTCATCAAGTTTGTTATAATTCATAGAAGCATAGATAACTTTAGGTTCAAACAAAATTCTGAAGCTCACCAAGGCAAGTCTTCAACTGAAAGCAGATTAAATTCAAACTGAGATCAAATTGCTCATAGTCTTGTCCACCTGAACTTTGAATAACTGTAAACACTGATAGCTGAGGGACTGGGAAATTCCAAACCGATAAACATGAATTTCAACAGCTTGAGCTAAAAAGTCAATCTTTTGGCAAGTCTTATGTATTTATATATATTCATATTTTTTGTGAATTGAGGAAGGTTGAGTGCTTAGCCCATATTCACCAGTCTGGTACACTGTAATTCATCTTTAAAAGAGATTAGGTTAGCTCCAGCCTGTACTGTGAAATAAAAAGTCTTGTGCTGTACAACTTAGGCTTGTAATGCTGCGAGTATGCTGACGAGGGCAACTTTAAGTGTGTCTGTACCTGACACAGTATACAAAAGAAATAAAAGCCCAGCAGCATCCCAGCTGATTGGAGGAAATTCTATGACTCAGAAGGAAATTTCAGAAATAAATTAAAGGAATCAAAGGGGAGCAGAAAGTAGTTTACATTTTAGAAGTGAGGAAGACCTGATGAGGCAGAAAATATCGACTAGAGAAAATTCATTGCTTAATCATCTTCAAAAAAGCAAGACAGAGGATAAGCTATTGCTAAGGAATGCTCCATATTCTTATCTCAACACAGGCATAACTTTAACATTAGCAGAAGCTGGGGAAGATATTGTCTATAGAAGGGAAAAAAAAATCTATTAGTATTATTATTATTGAAAGTATTATTAAAAATAAAAGGCTCGATAGGGTGATTCTTTTTATGCTCCATGCATTTTGCCCCATCCTTCTCTAGAGCAGTTCTTAACATTTCTTAGGTGAAAATCACTCCTCCCTGTTCTCCCGTTTTTACTTCTAAACATTTTTCTCTGCTTGAGAGAAATCAAGTACAAATGCCCTAAAACAAATAAACAGTAACAAAAGTTAAATTCAGGGTGTATTTTGATGTAAGTCATTTCACACTCGTTAGTTCCCAGGGGTTGTCATTATCCCGGATCATTTGACTCATCTGGTATGTACCAGTGGCCTACACCAGTGGCATAAAAGCATTTACATTTACAGCTGAAGCCCCCAAACGTTGTATGAGGAACCACTCAGAGGTAAAAGCCAGGGACATAAAAAACCAGGGGAAGGTGCATGAAGTTGGCAGTCACTACCAGCCTGGCCTTAGTCTGAATTCAGATGAAAAGTAGTGGTGGTGGGTTCAAAAGTTTAGTTTTCACAAAGATACTCTTTTTTCTAGATAAGAATATTACTTCTTGTTACAGCCTTGTCTCACTTTCATCCATTAAGTGTTTTTTGTTCAGAAAGTTCTGGGTTCTCTTCATACATTTTAATTTCAAAACAAATATCTTGATTTTGAGTTTCTAAAATCCTATCTGGAAAACAGAAGAAGTGAACAGTGGTTTCTGAAAGTAAGGAGGACAGATTCCTTTTTTTTTTTTTTCTCCTTGTATTCTTGTAATAAGATAAAAGTGTGTTTGCTATCAAAACTTCATGAAATATAGCTTCCCAGAAAGCTTTTCTGCTTTTCCATATGTGACTTTTCTGGAAGTGGAGACCATTATGCTGAGATGATGATCAAAAGCAGCATTGTCCTTGTTCTGTCAGCACCTGTCCCCACAGCCCTGCCTTGGGCTCCAACAGGACAGAAGTGCCCAATGCCAGGGGCCGGGGCTGCCCCAGTGCCCTCCTGGCTGCCTTCTCCTGGATGGGGTGGTGTGATGGGCCCTGGGCTGCCAGGCTCTGCTGTTCCATGGCCCCAGCTGCCACAGAGCCCCAACATCCTCCTGTCAAATAATCAAGAATGAAACTACAGATCATTTTCCACATTATAGAGGGTGGTTTCCCCAGAGAAGAAAAGAACCCTGGAAAAATGCCTTTGGAAACCTGTTAAAAATACCATAAGCAAGAAGCTTATTTACATGCTGTTTATGTAAATTGTTACTAGAAAGTTCTTAGTTCTTGGTGTTACCATAGGTTAATTTTTGGTGCAGGAATTTTAATATTCCTAATAGTTTTCCCCTATTAGACTCTTCCCTCAGACCCCACCTTAATTCCCCTCGCACAGTAAAGTGCATAAGTACCCCTGTCTGACCCAAGACCACGCCTTTTCCTTTTGTCTTTTGTCTTTGGCCCCTTGTTACTGTCTTAGTCCAGTTTGCTCTCAGACAGTGAATGCCTTATTGTTTGTTATTTCGTGTTATTAAAATTGCTTTTCCCACAGCTGGATTGAAGCTGTCTCTCTCTCCATTAAGTCACCACGGGACTGAGTCCCAAGGAAACTCAAAAGGGTCTGATCGTCTGGGTTTGGACCCTCAGGAGTTTCACCAGGTGTTCAGCCTGTGTATGAACTTACTATAGTATTGTTATAAAAAATTAAATAAACACTGAACAGGAACAAGGAAATGAGAGGTCCTTAATTATTTTCAATTAATTGTAATTGCTGAAATTTTAGACAGTAATTTTGATACCTGAGCTCTTCTCTATCTCTGGATGACACTTTGACTTCTGTGAGTTTTTTACTGCTTTGAGTTCCCTCAGTGCTGTCTAAAAAGGAAGAGCTTTAACAGGTGAAAAGTTTAAAATCCATTTTAGTCAAGTGACTACATGGAGACAGGATAGCATTTGAAAGCTTAGCAGTTTATTTCAAGGAGGGAAAAAGGATAAAAGGAGCCAGCTCATCAGCAGTAGATTGAAATCCACCTCACCAGTTTTGTGTATTTGTGTTATATATAGCCACTGCTGCCACACACACATCATGCACTATACAAAAACAATCTTTGGAACCATTCGGACTAATAAAAAGAAAGAGGTTTTTCTGACATATAAATGGGATTGGTTGTTTTTTCTTTTTGGCTGGTGCTGCTGTTGTTAAAATAGGACAAACATTTTAAGGTAAATCTTATTAGACAAGATGGAAGAAGACCAGCAGCCCAAACTGACAATAAAAGGCATGTGGAGTTTTAGATACCATAATCCATTTATAAGTATAGTCATTTTTCAGATGAATGTTTCTTAAGATGCCACTTGCAAACACTTGCAAAACTCCTTGCAGTTGTCAGCTAGATTTGTCCCACGTACTTTCCTTTCCTTCACTGTGTAAATGCTGACACCTTGCTCTTTTCTTAAATCCACAAGCCATTAATTACTGACAACTCGCCTTCTGCCTGTGAGGTACCTTAGTGACTAAAAGATCTATTCCAAGTTCAACGTTAACCATCTTATGCTATGTCAGGGGTTTGCTGCTGCTGCTGCAGTTGTTTGCAGATAAATAATTGAAGTGTTCCACCTATCTCATCTAAATCAATGTCTCTGTCTTATTCTACCTGTGCAGCTCCACACCACTGACAGACTTCTTGGTGCCAGTGTTTCCAGCATTATAGCTTGCATATTTATTTTTTATGCACATTAGCCATCATGATCGAAAACTTTGATAATCTGTTTGTTTCCTGTCAAGACATATTGCCAAAAAAATCCCCTCTGTAGCCCTCATGGTCAGAAATCACTAAATGATCAGTGATGTGTTCAGTGAAAATGGGAATGAATCAGATTGATTTTCCTGAAAGGCAGGATTTTTATGTATTACGAATAAATAATTAAGAATTCCTATAACTTAATCCTGCATTTTAACAACAAAAAATATGCTTCCAACAAATGTCCAAATTTATAGAAAATGGTTACATATTGTACTTCGATAAAGGTGCAGCTGGATCTTTATGAGGCACCAGTTTTCTATAAATATAAAAATTTGGTAATCATCACTGTTGTGCAGCAGTAATAAGCACAGCTGGGGAATGCTGCTGCAGTTATTTCTTTGCCTACAAAGCTAAATTTCAGACTTGCAGGTTCTCTCTAGTTTTCATCTGGTTTTTTATTCTACATGGAATAAAACAGCTTCAGCATATCAGGCTTAAACCTGTGCCTGGTCTGTACATCTGGCAGTTAGTGGCATGTTGCAAGGCAGTGAAAATGGAGTTAGAATGACTGCTTCTGTGCCTTTGGATCAAGCCACACACATCATTCAGAACTGATATGTCTAAGCAAAAGATGAAACTGAAACCAACAGCACTTGACTCCCTCTCTGCCTTCCTCTGCTGTTAATTTCCTAGTTGTTATAATAAAAACTGGAATTATCTCTTAACCCTTTCATGCTTTCTTCCTACCTTTGTCTCTTTCCTTTTCTTGCCTATATTTTATTGAGTAATCAAAGAGTGGTGGTGTTTAAACTAATGGGCAGCATGGAAAAATGCTGACAATGCAATGATCGACAGGTAAACTGAACTAGTCTTCAGGAGGCTCTAATTACTTTGAAATTACCTAGACACATAAGCACCTGCTTACTAACATTCTAAATTGTCACCTGCTAATTAAATGTGAGACATTCACATACAGACTTCATTTATAGCTTGTAGAGTTTGAACTATCCAACTTGGCAAAAATTGCAGGTGTTCTTTAGCTTTTTTTAAGAAAATAGGTATTTAATTGAGGTATTTCTTATTACTTTGTATTCCTGGAACCGATATGAAGCTGTTTTGTCTGCTCTTTCCAACATAAAAGGGTCAGACAGCCCTTTTTTTGGGGTGCAGCTCTGTGACCCGATATGATTATTCTTTATATAGAATTTACATTATCTATACATCTCCCTTTGGAAACAGGATGTCCCCAGAAGTTGATTGGAAGAGTGTCCTTTGCTGCCCCTTTGCACTGGCCTTCCAAGCTGGCTGGCAATGCAGAGGACAACTGCATTTCATATTGTGAAAGCCACTGTAGGTGTATTTCATCCCTTACCCTTTTCTGGTTTTATAACCAAGAAGTAAATATTACTTCTTAAATCTGTGCCTTTGATACAGTTTTAATTTTTGCAAATTACACTGATAGAGAAATCATGTAACAACCAAGTCAAACCAAGCAGTGAACCTTTACTGAATTCCACAGCATATTGAAGAGCTCAAGGTCTATGAAGTACACAAAGCCAGAGCAAATTCTATACTCTTGACAGAAGGCATTTGCTTAATTTCTGTTAAAGAAGACATTTTTGAAACTTGTTCATAGTCTAGCTGTACTTCAGCTTTTGCCAATCTATCTTCTAAACCTCTATGGTTGCAAAGCACTATCTGTGAAACAAATTTTAGGGACTGTATCGTGATTCGTTGTTTGGGTTTCTTGAGGGGGTTTGTTTATTTTGCCTTTTTTTGTTTTCAGCTCATGCAGAAAGAAAATATGTGATGAAATAGAAATGAAACAAAAATAGTGAAGGTAGGAAGTAATGTCATAACTTAGCAGAAAAAAATGTAGCAAGACATAATGTGAGCCCTGTGGGAGAGAAAGATGATTTTATTAAAAATTAAACAAAATGGAAAGAAATAAATAAAATAATTCCAAACTACATTAATTCACATTGACACCTATGCTCTCTTAATCAGAGGCACTAAGAGTTTTGTAGTTTAGCATCCTCTTCAGTGTGCAATGACCAAGGTTCTTGTACAGTGGTAGTTGGCCCCAGAATGATGCAGGTTCCAAAGACCATCAACTCATCATATCCTCAGTTTTTCTTAGGTGAGTGACTTAATTGCCCCTTTTTCATTTGTCTGTTGGACTCTTCAGACATTAATCTTTTCATCTTGTTCAACTTCTACAGTCCTTCAGAATTTTCTCAGTTATTTAGCTATTGAATCGTTTTGAAATTCAATGCTACTTACAATCAGCATATGCTATTCTTATAGGCTTAGTGTTCTGTTTTTTCTTCCATTGCTTCCATAGCAGAAAAAGCCTGTTAATTCTCCATTCATACCAATCTTAATGACCTTTCTGCAGTTCCACAGAAATGAAAGTTGCAGAACCAATTTCCTCTCAACTAATCACACCAACTAATAGATTAAAGTCATCTCCCAAAATGCAACAGCCTGTTTTCTTTCACAGTTTGTAAGCAAACTGTGCCAAGAAGTAAGAATTACTGCACAGTCAGATGTGGCAGCTGAGGAATATGCGTTAACTCATGATGGTCCTCGGTTCTCTGACGAGTAAACTTAGCATTACCAATGAATATGAAGTCTCTGAAGTATGTTTATACAGAAATGGGAAGTTTGTTTTGAGGAAAACCAAGTATGAGTGGAATAAAAGGCAGGAAGAACATATATGCCTAGAGATGTGAAAGCACTTTCCATTCTCAACTTTCATCTGTGTAGTACAGACTAGAACATATCATCTGCCTTGTGTGCTGGAAATACGATTCCCATCTTGAGTCTAGGAAAGTTTTCTGAGAACCTTTCAGCACATCCTCTACTTGTTAGGTTCCTTCTAAACTAATTTTTTACTTTTGATTACAGGGCCTTTATTCTAAACCATAGCCATTCTTAACATTTATGTGGATCTTTATTTCATCTATGTCTTAACATCTCCAGATTTTCAAGGTTTCCTTGAATGCCATTGTCTTCCTATCTAAAATCCTAATATAGTATTAGAAATTATTCACACAAATATGTCGTCATTTCTCAAAATTACAGCAGAGCCAGGATTATTTTATATTTGCTGCAGTTTCATCCAAACTCCAGTTATTGCCACATATAAGTAAGACTGTGTGAGGGGAAAGGAGAACATAAATGATGGATGATTCCTCTCCAGTATAGTGCTGAAAAGCAGCCAGGTACATCCTTCTTTGCTACAGACCTCTACTTTCAATCTGTGAATAAAAACTTTAAGTATGAATGAGAAACAGAGAGTTGATCACAACTTGTAAAAGATTTTGTGGGACCATATGCAATAACAAGCACACAAATCCTGTTGAAATTGCAAACTTGCAGTCCTTCACTGTAAACCTCCCTTTCAGTATGTGACAATTTGATTAAAGTGCAGCAAGATGTACTCAAAGACTATAAAAGATTAACAGATCTTTTAATTAGATGTTGTATAATCATTGCATTTGTTGTTAGATATTTTAGTCCTCTAGCACTCTGAACAAAATACTAACACCCAAAATAATTCAGAAGGACTTTAGTTTTCTAAATATGCTTTATAAGTTTTAAAAACGACTTCTGAAGAGATGAGTAAGTAGCATTTTATACAGGTATGCCACAAAAATGTAATTTTAAATGGATTTGAATGCATTGGTAATCCATTGGAAAATTTTATACAGTTTGAATATTTTAACACCTGCCTGAATTCCTAATTAAAAAATGCTTAATGCTATTGCAAACACTGGGAAAAAAGTGAGTACTCATGAAAATGCATGTGTTACTTCTTATTCTGTATTTTCTCACTTAAATATTGATTATAAGGAAAGAGTCCTCTTCCCTGTCTTTCTTGGTCTGATTCCACACTGCCTTAGGTAATCACTATCTTGTGTGCAAAGAAGTGTGGGTATGATCAGAATAGTAGCATTTTACATGCAAACTAAAAAGCTATAAGAAATTACAGAGGCTTCAGGCAGTAAAAAAAATTGATTTCCTGCCTAGGTTGGATTGTACACTGCTGGCTAGCACCCAGTTTTGCAAAGGTAAAAGATGCACAAAAGATTTATAGACAGCTGGTCAGTCAGGCAGTGAAACTTTAAACCCATACTTCCTCTTGCTCCTCCTGGTTTCTTATCAGCTTATTACTGTTCTTGTTTTTACTAACATACAGAACCACAGATCACCCTACAGAAAGCTTATTATAGAGTTTGTCAGAAGACTGAACTTATTTTCCTGGCAAACTTTTGTTAGTAATAATTAAAAAAACCTATGTCAAGAAAAAAAGCACCTAAAATAACTAACTGCTGGTGTTTAGAAAATTTATAGTTCTGAATGTCTTTCTGCACTGACTCATCCCTTGAAAGTTACACCTGCTTTGGGGAATTACTGTTCAGAAAGGCACATTGTGTTACCTCGGAAACAGCTGCGACTGCATGTGTATATTTAGATAGAAGGTATTTCACTTCCTTCACATTTCTGTCTGATATGCCATTTACTTTGTATTTAAGCTGTTAATGCAGTCAGTCCTTTGCTATCATATCTGCTTTCTGTTAGTCTTGAATCTACCTAGCTGTAAAAGATGGTCTTGTAAGTAGGTACCTCTGCTGACACTGCCACATTCCTTTATTTCCAAAATTGCTACAGAAGAAAGAGTAAAAGAATACTATTAACATATTTAGGATCAGAAAGATAAATTCTATACACCATCTTTAGAGGATTCTGTATTTCATTAAGACAGGTCATCTAACAAAATCACACAAGGTGACTTCATTGCCTTTAATTTTACCTCACAATTGAGAACAAGGGTACTTGTCTCTAAGACAGATGCTTGGCAGAAATGAAGTATAGCTAGGTACAAAGGAGACTAGAATTATGGAATCTTATTTTTGTTACTGGAATAGAATTGTTGTGTGGACTTGTGTAAGTCATTTAAATTGTCTGTGCCCTGATTCTTAGCTTCCTGTGTCAACAGAGTTTTAATAGTTGGCTAAATGCAACTGAGCTTCAAAAATACTTTAAATTCTTCACACACAGCACATAAAATATATCTGAAATATTTTCTCTATCATTATAATTTTTTTTCCTACACCGACCTTTCCCTAATTAGGGGAAACAGATGCATCACTGATTTAAATAAAACATGATTCTTCTGTGAGAAAAGCTAATATTTTAAGTAATTCTTTCTGTATATGAGAGATATTTACTTAAAAATATGTATTTCATAAAGCTGATATGTAAAAAGTAGTGCTTTAAAACAGATAAGAAAAGAACTGAGAAAATACATCCAGCAATTTCCTGCTACTTGACACAATAGAGCAGAAAAAGTAGTGAAGAAGAAAAATATTAAGAAAAAATTAATCCTTATGCAAGTCTGTTTCCAAACTGCTCTACATATATTCTTCCATATAAATATTGTAAAACAGTTGATCAAAATTATGTTTATTCCTTCAATATTAAACATATGATTTTCTCTTTACTTAATCCTAATTTACCTTTTTATTTTTATCTAACAGAACCTTTTTCTTTTTTCCTCATTTCTCTTTTAGAGTCCTGTAAAGAAAAATTCTGCACATGTCTTTGGGATTTCTTGCTCTTTCCTGTTCAGTGATATATATAGAGCAGCATCAGTCTTGATAACATAGTGATGAAGACTCCTGTGTGCAAATATCATGAGGCTATTCCTGCCTCATGATACAGCCTGAGCTCTATTTTCCCAATTAACTACTGGGAAAGAGATCTTGAGTGACATATAGTAGAGGAATGATAAGAGGAAGTTTCAGATATTCAGCCAGAAATGAGAGAAACCGGAAAAGGTGAGATAAGTTTAAGTAAAAAAAAAAAGAAAATGCAGAGGAGCTTAACTAAACCCAGTGATTTTAGAAGTACGCATATTTGCAGTGTTTAATGCACTCTAACTTCTAGAATTTTGTTCCTTGCAATGTCAAAATTGCAAATTTCAGAATGTTGCTTTAAGACCCCAACAAACAAGGGAAACACAAAATGGGTATCACTTCTGTAATCATATAGGAAAAAAGTCAATAACATAGCTTAAATGCATAAATAAATGCAAATAAGTAAGGAAAGTGAGCTTGCAGGGAAAAAAAAAAGTTCTCTAGTAACAGAGGTCAGTGCTCCCTAGTTGTAGATTGAATAGCATCTTCTTGGACAGGCACTGGGAAATCTAAACTCAAAAGTCATAATAGTATGTTTTTTCAACCAGCCGAAGATTTCAGGATTTCAAATCAGATCAAAAGCTACAAAAATACACAGAAATAAAGCTGAGAATATCAGGGACATTGACATTGTCCTAGATTCCAGGAAGAATATGAGCATTTGTCAGATGAAACTATCTAGGTAAGGAGACTGAATACAAATTAAAACAAATTTCCAATGTTTTCTGACAGTCTTTGATTACTTCCTGACAATTATTTTAATGACATATGCATGATGATCACTTCAGTATCTAAGTATGGAATATTATGTAGATACTTGAAAAATTATCAGTATTGGTAGAGCTACTTTTGAACCTGTACGGTAGTCAGTGATCAGTCACCAAATGCTTTTTGGGAAGAAGAATGAAAGACAGAACATAAAAAAAAA
>VWZU01007622.1:2406047-2432309 GCA_013397095.1 Sterrhoptilus dennistouni | reverse complement strand
AAAAAAAAAAAAAAAAAAAAAAAAAAAGCAAATTTATTTGTCTAGGTGACATGTAAACTGTGTGTAGTACCAAAAAGCAGGGTTGGCATTTTTGATCAATGAAACCCTTGTGTTTATTTCAACAACCTTTGAAAATTTAAATGAGTTGAATACGCATAATCTTTCATCGTGAGAATTAGGATTTTTGTTTTATGTAATCCTTCTTTCTCTAATCTTTTCAACTTCAGTGTTAGAGCCAAAATCATTAGAAATGCTATCCCAGGACATTACTTAGAAACATCTTTCTGATTGTGATGACAACATTATTCACAACCATCTCATATCTCTCTGGTCATGCATAGGCATTGTCTTCTAAGGCAGATCATTCTTGTCCTTCCTATATTTTCACATTAATAAAGAAGGTAATCTGCACTCTACATGTGTTTTACTATCTATTCTAACATGAATTTGTAAGGATTTTTCCATTTTCACAGTCATTCTTATCATCTTTTTTCTGTATCAAATTCAGGTAAATTTTATCCTTATCAGCTGAGTAATATTGTGTACAATATTTTGAGTAAGATCCAATGTGGTCCAAAATGAGAGTAATATTTTCCTATCTGTAATGAGAATTCCTTGTTTGATGCCCTCAAGGATACTATTATTATTTTCACAACCATGTCACAGTCATCCTGTTACTCACCAATATATTCAAGTTTTCCTTTCCTTTCTTGCATACAATGAATGTAGTTCACATTTATAGGCTCAAATTCTCATTAATCTTATTTATCTTTAGAATTTGTATTATTTAATTTAACTCAATTTCCATTGCTTTAGCTCCCAAGTTCATCCAACTCTTCCACTTACTGATCAGGTCTGGATAACACTTTCTAATTTCTAACACTTCCAGGTTTCAGGGTGCCCACTTACTCCACAAAGGTCTCTAATGAAAATGTTAAACATATCTACTGCAAGAGGAATGACTGGGAGAAATCATCGTCTAACTTTTTCCCAGTCTGATCAGTCCAACTCAACTTTTGCCACATTCCTGTTGCCTAGCTATTCATAATTTCTAATGAATCTAAGTCCACTCCTCTCTAGGGAACAGTGTGAAGTGGTCTGTTAGTCTAGACAGATTGGAATGACTTGACTATGATGACCTAATAGGTCAGCTTTCAGAAATTATGCATATATGTGTATTTCAAAAAAATATATAAGAAGTGAATTTACTGTGCTAGTTTATAATTCTATGTCTTACTCAAGTGTCCACAGAGTACCATGGATTTAGCAATTTTTTCTCCAAAATATGTTCTAGGCCATTATACAGCACTGAGGCCTGTTATGTGCATACATCTGATGTACTTACAGTGCTATGTTTTCTTTCTTCATTCAGAGAGCACTTCCATCATTCATTCATAGTACTAGACTTTCAAATGATGATTCTTTAAAGGACTGGATTCTCCAAGACAGACACTAAGGGACTATCCTGATTTTTTTTTTTTTTTTTTTTTTTTTTTTTTTTTTTTTTTTTTTNTTTTTTTTTTTTTTTGTAGAATTTGAAATAAAAGTTTTTGTCCCCTTCAGATATCCTTTCTTACACCAGGTAATTGGTTTTTTGTTGTCATTTCTTTGATGTGGGTTTTTTTTAATTATAATTGGTTGTTTGGGGTTTTTTTCTGTATAGCACTTACATTGAAAAAAAGAAAGTCTGAGGCAAAATTATTCCTTTGGCAATTGGAATAGATTAACATATTGATTTTTTTTCTCTCCTTTTCAAGCATGTATTAGTATCACTTTTCTTCTGTTTCCTTTTTCCTGCTGACCCTTTTCTATTTTTATCTTTGTCACTGACAGATGTAATTTTCTTTAAATGACTCAGCTTAACTCTATTATGACTATTTTCACTTTGTTTCTGTACTTCCTTGCTATTTTGTCATGGGAAAAATTGTTGGAGAGTCTTTTTCCATACTTTGTTGTGGTTTTCCTAATAATTGTTTGGGCATACTTTATGTTGTTTTGCATTGGTTTTCTTTTAATTCAGTAAGGCTTGCAATTGTTCCATATGAGTGCCCTCCTGCTTTGAATGAAAATCATGCTCAAATTTGTCCTCTTTACAGAAAATAATTCTTTGCTCATTCCATTCCAATACTTGTGTTCATCATTCAACCCAATCAACATCATCAATTAAAAATAAAAAAGTCAGAGGCTAATTTTTGTCTTACATTTCAATATATCAGATTACTTTCTGTGGCTAACTCTATTATAAATGAGCTTTCTGATCTAAAAGAATTTATTTCTCGCCTTCATTTCAGCAATTGGTAGCAATATCTGCCCTCTCCACGTGCAAGAATATTTTGTCCCTAAAGTTATTATGATATCTATTTTTAAATATATGCGTAGAAAATCACAGTGTTTCAGACTTGTTTTACTTGCTACTTCCAGAATTTTACTGAGATTATTACATAGTGAGCTTCTGCAATTTTTTATAGTGAAAGGAAAAAAAAGTGAGGAAAAAGGAAGACTCTGGAACCTTATCTAAACCTGAATTTAAAGTTTTTCTAAACACGTATCTCATTTAATGATTACTTTTGACATGATTTGAACATAACTGATCCATGGGAGGATATTAAATATCAAAAAGGTTTTATGACTGATCTTAACTTGAATTACCTTTGCTTAGTCAACAGTCTTCTTTTGTTTCCAATGCTGTAAAAAAAAGCTGAATTAACAATTCATCAACATCTAAAGCTTTCTTGTTCTTGCTTTGTGATGGCTAATACAGCTATTGTGACAGAAAAAAAAAAAAAAAAAGGCCTGAAGAAAACATTTTGTAATCAGATGGACTGAGAGAGGGTATTTTACTCTGTGTTGGTTTAGTTCTTTTTTTCTTTATTGCAATTGCTGAAAAAGTTGTTAAATTAATGGTCAGCAGTTATGAGAGGACTTACACTCTATGACCTAGTTTCAAAACAAAATTAATTTGACACAGGCTCCCTGATTTTCACCAGAGTGTAATGTAATGTTTTTCAAATATTATTGACTACCAACACCTTCCTACTCAAAACTCAGTTTATATAGGTAGGAGGTTTTTCTTTCTATTTCACTATTAACTTCCTGAGGCGCAAAGTCCATTGTCTCACTCCATCCTTATGCTCTACAGTGTCACAGCTTCTTGAAAAGCTTATCATTTAGAATTCATAGAATATGAATGTTATATTCATATATATGTGCATTCATAGAATACACATGCAGAGGAAGGAAACATAAGGCAGTGGATTGGTTTTACATCTTTTGCCTGCTTTTTATAAAAAGAGGAAAAATTCTGAACGCATGTTAATAGTGGTAGAGAAATATGTTGAAGTTGGATCTAGAAGGCAGCGCTACCAGAAGCACTGATCACAAAACCCATTCCTGAAATCTAATTTTGCAACTCAAATATTGAGAGTGCCTGGTATATCTTATCCTTTTAGAGACTGAAAGGTTGTATAACAAAACACATTCATTAAAGGATAGATGAAGGGAAATAAGGGGAGGAGACATAACAGGAAAAATTGAAGGAGTATGGTTTTAACAGAAGTCTTTAAAATCAGGAGAAAAGTCACCTATTTTCAAGCTCCCAGCATGGCTAACCTCCATAAAATGGGTGTACTATCACTGCTAATTGACCTTTGAATTATTTGCTAATATTACATTTTATGTGTATTTTAGAAATATGAGAAGGTTAAATTTATTTTCTTGCAGACTATAATTTATATATTTACTCTACCATGTTCAATTGCATTTTCTGAAGTGCTCTAAGTTTAATAATTCATACTTAACAGCTCTCTGATGAATACACTCAGTTGTAAACAAGATGTGCTGTTTTTAAGCTGGTTAAAGTTGCATCCTTTTAACCTAACATCATGTTGCCTTGTACACACTCAGTCTTCTGCCTGTTAGCTGTAAATAACACTTCTCCATGTCCTTGGACAATATGTATAAAACCTGTTACATTTCCTGACTGTCTTGTCATGCGAAAGTCAGTAGGATCTCACTTACAGAAAAAGCAATTAAAAATAAAAATAGTAAGTTGTTTCAGGAGCTATTACAGTTTTATCCTTAGCCCAGGTAGTTTGCTAATCTTCTAAACACAAGATACTCTGATTTATGCTTCTGTTCATATTGTAAAAAAATTAGATTTTATAAAAGACTAAGTAATAAAAAAAGAGCCTTATTGATGGCTCTTCTTATAGTTCTTCATCCAACACATGGAGTGTATTGGTTTAACACTGTCTAGATGCAGGTGCCCACTGAAAGTGCTCTATCACTCACCTCTGAAACTGGACAGAGGAGAGAAAATGCAGGAAAAGGTTCATGAGTTAAGGACTGGGATTCTCTCACTGGTTACAGCCATGGGCAAAGCAGAATCAGCTTGGGGATATTAATGGAATTTGTTGCCAACAAAATCAGAGCAGGATAATGACAAGCAAAACAAATCTTAAAAATACTTTTCCTCCACCCGTCCCTCTTTCCCAGCTCTACTTCCTCCCACCCATTGGTGCAGGGAAACAAATAATGGAGGTTTGTGGTCAGTTCATTACACATTGTTTCTGCTGCTGCCTGGGGAGAGGAATCTTTCTCCATAAATTTCCCCAGTGTAAATCCTTCTCACAGGCTACAGTTCATCATGAACTGATCAAGAGTCGTCCCTTTCCACAGGGTGCAGTCCTTCAGGCACACCCTGCTCCAGCATGGATTCCTCACAGGTCATAATTCCTACCAGGAAATCTCCTGTTCCAAGGACTACAGGGAGACAGCTGCTTCACTATGGTCTTCACTACAGGCTGCAGGGGAATCTCAGCTTCAGCACCTCCTCTCCCTCCTCCAATGATCTTTGGTGCCTACACAGTTGTTCCTCTCACATACTTTCACCTGGCTCTTCTCTGGCCACAATTACATCTGCAAAATAACTTTTTTTTTTTCCCTCTAAAGACATTATTGCAAGAGGAAATACCACCATTTCTGATTGGCTTGACTTTAGCCAGTGGCACATCTATATTGGAGCTAGCTGGCGCTGGCTTTGACAGACTTGGAGGAAGCTTCTGTCACCTTCTCAGAGAAGTAACCCCTGTAGGCCCCTGCCACTAAAATCTGTCCAAGCAAGCCCAATACATAGAGAAAGAAGGAAGAAATAATTAGAAATTTAAAAAAACTTCCTTTTTAAATGCCAAAGATTCCAAAGAATAATTAAGGAGACTTTCTAAAGAATTTAGCTTACAGAGTTTTAATGTGAATTGTGCTGATAAAGATTCATGCAATGCTTTAGTTATTTGTAGACAAAAGACTGATAACTTTCAATACAATAAGAAAGCATCACAAGATGAAGATTGTATATGACCCTTTTTTCTCCTAAAACTAGACTTCCTAAGGTAGAGACTTTTGTCATATTCCATTGTCTAAAGGGTGTTGTCCTCAGATGTCTGGTCTCTGGGGAATTTGGAAGATGAGAGTTCAGTTCTGATCATGCCCCTTAGGAGGTCTTTAGCTGCCCCACTGTCATTGGTCATGTCCCTAAATACCTCTAAAATTCTGAGGCTGAATATGCTGAAAACCATATTGTTCTCTGGGTCAGTTCACTGCTGCTCTAGTACCAGATATAGTGCTAAATAATTGCCACTATATTACACAAAATATGAGCTACCAGAAGGCAAATAAAACAACTATCATAGTTACAAAAAATCCTCTTTGAGAACTTTGAACTCATGTCTTATGCTTCTCTGGGTATTGTTTTTATTTTTTTTTTTCTCTTAAGCATGTTGAAAGCAAACAGTAGAACACATGTTCTGTGAGATCCCATTTAGGTCAAAAAATAATTTTCCTGTCAGAGTATTGGCATCCTTTTTAATTCACTCAGAAAAAATATAAGCGGTCCAGATTTATTGGCCTGAATCTTGATGAATAGTTTCACACTTTATTTTTGGACAGCATGGTCATCTTTAAATCTGATAATATGGTAATTTCTTCTGTATAAATTGGTTTCTATAACTTCCATTCACCAAAACATTACGGAAATAAAGTGATAGACCAAAACTTGTTTTTTCTCCCAAAGTTGATAAGGGCTTACCTGAAGTGCCTCCACTTTGGTTTCCCCACAGAGTAGTGATTTTGCTTTTCTAACCTGATGATTCCTTAGGCACATGGCAGATTAATCTTAGAGATATCATTTGGTGAGGTAGTCTGTTCAAAGCCATTAGATTTTCTCACATATTGCTTTGCCAGTAAAACTTGCTAGTGAAGGAGCCTTTAATTTCTTTAATTTCTGATTTCCAAAGAGAGGACAGATTTTCAAATTTACAAAGCTATTGGGTTTTCTTATGATTAAATGACAAACAAGATGAATTAATTATCCCTCCTCAGATGGAGCTTCTTTGTCAATAAGGTTTTTATTTTTTTAGTCTCATATTAGTTAAACCATAAGGTTTTAAAGATAGATGTTTTACTTTAGGATTGGGTATTAACAAGCTTCAGCTGTTGAAATAAGATAGCCGAGGAGAAAACACATTCTCAAAACCTTTCTGGTTACTTGCAAATATGTCTTCTTTCATATTAAAACATCAATCATTTGTCTTTACCTCCTCATATACTCAATGGAAGGCTATGTAGCTTCCTTTTACTTCAGTACAAAGTATATTAGTCTTCCAAAATATTTGTATGCCACTTTCATTGTGGATTTGAGAGAATGCTACTTCAATGACAGAATGACTAAGCAAATTAATTTAATGGCTTTCTTTGAAACTCTATGAACAATAAAGTGTATGAAATTAAAGTATTGGAAACCATTTTTTGTGCTTTTTTGCTTTTTTTTTTTCCCTACAGCATTCCATCCCATTGGTATGACTATCATATTACATTTTTATGCCTTCTTAATGCCAAATAATTTTCAGGACTGTTTGTTGTTTTCTAAAGTTTCCTTGCCATACCATAGATAACATTGAAATTGCATTTTTGCTGATATTGGCTAGGGAATATTGGCTAGACTTATGCCAGGAATCAAATAAACGAACAAAAAAACCAAACAGTTATATTAATGTTGCCATATTAAATTCATTCTCCAAAAAATTGAAAGTGCTCTGTTCCTATTCATGTATTTTTGTCAACAGGTGACAAAGATGGATCAAAGAGTGCCACAGATCAGATCACTGACAAAGCTGGGCAGATACCTTGATATTCTGATTCCAAGACCAGCAGTGTCTCTTTTTGACAGCATCATTGTTATTCGTAAGAGTAGCATCAATATTACTGTTCTGTTTTTAGGGTTAATCAACATCTGTGATCAGTGGTATAAACCACCATACACAGGGAATTCACAAAGGTACAACTCTCCTCTAGGAAATACCAGCTAGAGAAAGAGATGAGCAGTGGAAGGATGAAGAGTGAGGCAGCAAGACACTGTCATTCACTGTAGGGAAAAGATTGAGGCAAAAATTAAAGAAAACCAGAAAGTTATAACACTATGGAAAGAATAGGGGGAAACGCAGTTGCTATTCCTTGGATGGAATGTGGTCAACATACCCAATTTTCCACTCACAATATATGCAAAGGGAAGGATGAAACTAACAGTGGAGCAGAGCAGAGAAATGGTGACCAAGCTCAGTCGAAATCTGAGGGAACTCAGCGTTACTTCTTAGCTCATAAGCCAAGTATTAGCTGCCTACCAAGGGAGATAAAAAGAGATATCTTGCTGTTGAACAAGATATCAGAGTGAAATCACTCTCATCATATGTAATACTGACACCCATCTCCATCCCAAGGTTGCCTCATGTAATACTGATCCTCACCTCCATCCCAAAGCTACCCGTCTCCAGGGTATGAGCACCCCTCTCTGAGCATGATGTATGCCTAGAATCATTCAAGCTCCACCTAGACAGAAAGAAATATTATAAGAATAAGTTAATAATTGGGAGAAATTAGGGAAGACTTCATGATAACTGCCAGGACCAGTTGACAAGCTGAGCATGTCTCCTCCCCCACGGGGATGTCTATCACGTAAGAATCATATTCTGTGCACACTGAATAACTATCTCCACCAAACTTTTTAGGGATTAGAGCTTATCCATATATTGCTTTGAATAAGTTTTTGCAGTCAAATACTATCACTAGCAACCTTTGGACCTAAAGAGGTCACAATTTTCTATTCTACTAATAATATTATTCTGTAAATTTTTCAAGTGAGTCCTTCAAGGGTGCTGGCAGTCACTGGCAGTGGGAACCTGGGAGGGTGTCTCTCTTGTGCTGCTGATGTGTGTCCTTGAACTAGTTCAACTGCCCTCATTTCAGTGGACTTCTTCCAGTGGAGAGTCCCAGTAACTGAGATACTGGCAAGCTGGTTGGCCACAAGGATCTTGGCTTTCCTTAGGTCCTGACCCACAAATCAAGCATGAGGGGTTTGAGAAAATATTCCCTTTCCTGTGACATTCAGCATGGCCTCCCCATACCATCAGTTTTATTTATATTGTAGGTGAGGCCAGACTTCCAGACTGCCAGTCAGCCACAGCTTTGCTCTGTATTTGCTTTGCCTCTCCATGAATGCAGAATTCAATTCTGCATTCATGGAGAAGGCAACAACATAAATTTTTTCTGTCTCTGAAGTTGTGCTTTTTGTAGTGCACAAAGCCCAAACTAAAGTAAGACAACTCTTAATACAGATGATGCTAATTGGACAAATTAGACTGATTAGAATGAATGCCATTGAGAGATGCCTCCTGGGTTTCTATCTTGCTTTCAGTTGTAGTCAATTGGATTTTCATCCATATTCACTACAGGTGTTAAATTCGAAGAGCTTGCCCTTTCTGACTTCTCTGCATATATCTACCTGTTCCCAGAAAGACAAGTATGGATTATTGGTTACCTCTGTTTACTTCCAAGGAGCAGTGGCTTCTGAATATTTAAATAACTCCACATTTTATAGTAGCTGAATTAAATGCCTTTCATGGAGGTGCTTTGCGCATGAGCCAAGTTGGTCTACATTAATCCTTGAGTCCCAATAAAGTATATTGACCTGCACTAAGCCAGAGTAAAAAAAAAGTAATACATACTATATTAACGTATTTTTCATGATCAGCTGTTACTATCATTTTTTCATATTATTTGATTTTGTTATCACATACTAATTTCCACTGAAAGATAAATCAAGTCCCAAACTACTAGACAAGGAAGGGAAAAAAACATGAACAAATATCCAGACAGAATCAATAGCTACATCAACAGGTTGTATGTCCTCTGAGAGCTTTATTCAGGTATTCCTCACACCTAGAACTGAGAAAAATCTTATTAATCTTATCACTTATGTGTTTAATCTGTCCCCTTAATAATTCTTTCTTTATATTTGAATAAGAAGATGAGGCCAGGCCAGGCCAAGCACTTCAGACTGCTGGAAAATAGTGTTCCACAGGATGGAAGTATTATTACCTGAAAGGAAATCATATTCCAGTAGCAACTGGTAAAACATTATTTTTCACATCATTAGATCATCTATGAAACACTAAAAACACCAGAAAAAGTCTGATACTTTTAACCTCTCTGAATTTTTTTTTGCTACAGCCATTTTCTATGATTTAACAAAATCTGAAGCATCAGCAAGACAAAATATTGCAAAACAAGATGATTATGGTTAATTTGGATTGTACCTGCACTCACTGAAGTCAGTAAAGCTACAGATGGTCCCACAGTCTGAGGAAAGTATAATAATTTAATTCTGATAGTCTGAAAGTTCTGTATGTTTATTATTTTAATGAGAAACTGCTGTTTGTGTTTTGCTTTGGCTTGGTTTTGTTCTCCAGGCAGTATTTTGTACCACTGGTACTTCATCAAATGTAAACCTTTGCTAACACTCTGTATTTAGCATGTGCACAGAAATTATCTTTATGAGCAAGGGTACTATTCGGTACAGCAAGGTTACGTCTGCTATGCTGACAGTAAGTAACAAGCTTATGCCATTAAAAACATCTTACTTGCATAATCTACTTTCATTATCATTCTAAGAGATTATATCTTCCAAAACAGGAAAGTCAATAGAAGAAATTGGGTAAAAAGAAAAGGCATCCAACTCAAATCAACAAACCCCCATCCTGATGATGTAAATAACCATTTATTTGTCTCCTTTAACAATGTATAAATCTTGACACCTCTTGAAAGCCATAGGGAGATCTGCCAAGTACTTCAGTATGATCAAGATTTTGCCTAGCATTTTGTGAGTGAATCAGTAAACACTTCTTTCTCCATAAAATTTCAACAGTCTGATGACAATAATAAAGTATGTCCTGATCATTAAGGAAATAGAAGGACATTAAAATTCAGAGTGAATATTCTTGTCGGACTCAAATGGTCTAATGTGGCTTGAATATCTGGCTCAATATCACACTATCTTAATTTATTAGTAGTTAGTCTCAAAGAGAAAAAAAGCTATCAGTGTATGAGGAATACTAAGGAAGAGCAGCAATTAAAATGGTGCCTTAAATGTCAGTGCTCATAGGGGCATCTTGTACTTGGGCTGTTTTACTTTGAAATTTTTCCTTCTTTTTCTGTGCACCAAGATCCTGATATAAATAATTATGACGAAAACGGAGTTACAGGTAACAAACCTTGACATTTCTAAAATACGGTTTCATGAAATGTGCAAAAATTGCTGATAGTAGTGCCAGAATATTTTAAGGCTTTAAGATTAGATCCATGTCATTATTTGAATGGTGTTAATGGCAGTATGGAATTTGTGAGTTTGTGTTTCAAGAAAATGACAGATTAGTTTCACTGCAGTCTGTTGATCCTCTGTTTATCTTTTTCTTCACAGCTTCTTGACATCAAAGATAGGGAACATCTCAGAACTCTCTTTTTGCTATTAACAGTAGAGAAAAAGATGGGTTTGGAGTCAGAAGAAAAGTCAGGATATACATGGCTGGTATGGTTTTGACCAAAGAAAAACAAACCCAAAAAATTCAATGAAAAAGGTCAGCTCATTCAAACATAAGCATTTCAGCAAGATTACCAATCTTAACATTAACAAAACCATAAACAAACAAATAAACCTCACCCCTGCAAAACCCCCAAACCACAACTTCACAGGTCTCAGGTAGAATGACCTAGGCAGTCAAGACATAATCAGAAAAGAATATGTGACTAGCATGACAAGATAAATGGTCTTTTGGCCTTTGTGAGGAAGAGATAAGATCTAATTACCTCTTGTATTCAACTTATACTCAACATGATTTTCCTTTGGTGGACAATGAAATTTTGACTTTGACAGAGATACTGGTAAATAGATGAAGAAAGTAAAACCTTTGGGGTTTTTTTTGTTGGGTTTTTTTGTTGGTTTTTTTTTTTTTGTTTGTTTGTTTGTTTGTTTGTTTGTTTGTTTGTTTGTTTGTTTGTTTGTTTGTTTGTTTGTTTGTTTGTTTGTTTGTTTGTTTGTTTGTTTTTTTTATAGTGGTTCAGCATTCAGCACAGCAGGTTTATGACCTTAATCATCCAAATATTAAACTCCATTTAACCTTATTTCAATCTGATATCATATCTCAAAAAAATTCACAGAAATCACAGTCCTTCCAACAATTCTAACAGCTTTTAAACACTTTGGGTCAAAATATGACACCAATTTACTTTCATCTGGGACCAATATTAAAGTTTTGCCTGAATGTAAATTGCATTTTTCTACCTCAGTCATTGATGGGGATAAAAAAAAAATTTAAGAGTAGGATTACTTATTTCCAGATACTCTCTAATTTATAAAAGGTATTTTAAAATAAATTATTTGTGAGTGGAATGTTTAACTATACATATAATTTTAGAAAATATGTGTTTACATTTGAGGAGTGTTTGTAACACACCACTGTGGCTTCAAATGAGATTTTCTTCTGATTTCCGGAAAATTTTTATGCTGATTTCTTCTTTCATTATGTTTGATTAGATATATCAGGCTTCACATAAAGATTCCATAACAATCTTGTGTCATATAATGATGAGGTATACTAATTGTTTTCAACCAATATATTTCTGTAGGCAATTGTATGGTATAAGGTTTCACAGATTTTATGTACCATAGGGAAACATTTTTTCTTTCTTTTATGACAAAAGGTAAATTATAGTAACAAAGTAGAGCCCATGTTATGTAGATTTTTTTTCATTCCTTTCATATAGAAAATAGACTATATTGGGTATTGAGATTCCCCTAGCTCAAATTACAAAAGTTAAGGAAGAAATCTATTTTAAAAAAATCAGTGAACAATAAAATATATTTTTAGCTGCATTAAAAACGAACTGAAGAATTAATCTTGGTGTGGAAGGAATCATTCTGGGGTGAAAATATTTCTTAGGATGTATCTGAAAATCTTAGATGCAGATCTGGAAAACTTAAAGATGGCATAGTTAAGAATGCAATTTGTAGAACTCTTGGTATCTTGTAGACTTTCCCATTTCTGTCAAATAAATAAAGTGACATTTCTATCTTTAGCAATTTACTTTTAGAATCACAGACCAGTAAAAATATACTTGACCTCCTCTGTCACTAATGAGGTGAAGACAATGATGCCTTAAAGCAGTATTACTCTACATAGATTCTAAAGTAGACAAAAAATCTATATGTAAAAAATTAAATCTGTCACATGACAGACTGCAGCCAAGAATTTAATACTAGATTTCATATAGGTAATTGTGTTCACCTCTCAGCTCTTTAAGGATCTTAAAAGCCAATGTAATTGTATGCTTTATTTATATTTATTTCCTTTTCAGAATGACAAACGATGACTTTTTTCTTATACCATACAAGAGTATTTGTCCATAAAAATAAGTTGCTGTAATTACTTTACTTTATAACATGCTTTCATCCAAAATCTCTAAAAGAAAAAAATTATAGGAAACATTTTTATTAATTATTGCTAGCACCTGAAGGGTAAACAGGAAAAAAAAATTGAGAAAAGACCTTAACTGAAAAGGGACATTTTGATGAATTGTCTCTCTCCCTTTCAAAAGAACAAATAAAAGAAAGAGTAAAAAGAAAGTTGAGGTTTTTTCTTCCTTAATTCTTAGAGAGTAGGAGAAATTTCAGTTGGTACCATCAAAGTTCATAAATCTTACAGTGATTGTACTAAGCAGCCATCAGAACTAAAGGCTTAGGAAGGCCTGTGCTATATCTTAGTGGGAATATAACCTAGAGTCAGTACACTAAGTTTGTTCTTTTGAATAAGTAATGTAAGTCATGATGTCCACTGTTGCACTCTATTGAATTCAGTAGATTTGGTCACTGGTCAAAACAGAGTAAGAAGTCTTTACCTTAAGTCTTCAAACGGCTTTATTTTATATAGGAGTATTTTAGTAGCACTCTTAAAACTTTTCAAAATTCTCAGAAATCTCAATTTAAAATAAGCCTATTCAACTGGCATATGGCAGAAGGAAATTTGTTATTCCACTGTATGATGGGAGTGAGGGCAATATTTTACAAAATTTTATCCAGGATTTGTGGCCTCTAGTTAGATACTGAAGCTGTTCAGAAAATTAAATAAATAAATATGACTGGAAGTCTCTTTAAAGGGTTGCTCTAAGAAATTTCTAATAATTCCATTGTCTTTCCAGGAAACAGAAAATATATTTTGCATTTTATAGTATTTAGTCAGTTGAATATACTTTATGCCATCCAACTATGCAACATAAAAAAAGACTCAAGGAAAGAATTAGAATCAGATTACAAACTATAAAAAACCTACAGTCATGGTGATTTTTTGGTGAGCATTATATAGTATGTATATTACACACATCCTTATGTATATGCTATATTAATATCTGTCATCAAACATAAGGGATTTCCACTTTCCTTTCTTACTGCAGCAATACAATCAGTAGGCAAGCGTGTAGAACGTAACAGCAAACAATTAAATTAGGACTGTGCGTTAAATTAGAACTGTGCAACAGAAAACATATATATGCAAGAGTTTTTATGGTATCAGAAGAAAGCATATTTTTTTCTGTAGAAAGCACATGAAAAAAAACCCTCCCTAACACAGTTTCCCAACAGTGGAGATTTTCGGGATTTTTACAGATAAAGAAGGTGGAAAACCAAGGAAATTCGCCTGTTTACTCTAAACCACATTTAAATCTCCTCTGAATGTTATGTGCTAAAATCAGAATTTTTTGACATCTTAATCCAGATGCATGAAATATCTTCCCACAAAGTAAAGGAAATTAATAAAAAACTGGTCTCTCAGAACCCTGCTGATTTAATACCTGCTTGAATTCTGCAGCATATCTTGCTCTCATTAAACTGTATACACATGAGTTGGTGGGTTGTTTTTCTATTTTTTAATATTTTTATTGAAAATTTTACACGTATGACTAAAAGTCATGGATGATATCTTTCAGTTCCATTACAAAATCTGTCTCATATATATATATATGCCTATATATATATATTTCATACAACTAGAAGTAAATCTACTGAATTATGAAACAATGATTGTCGATTAAAATGTAACTCAAATTAAGTATGTTGTAGATGATTAAAATTATTTTTCTTTTCTGTTGGAGCTGAAGGCCACTTTCACATAGTTAATTGATAATGCTGGGCTGCAAAAATTATAAAGCCTTAATGATAATTTCCCATTCCCTCGCCTCACATTACTCATACATTTGGATTTCAGTACAAGGATCCTTCTTTCAGAAAGGAGTACTTTTAGATTGAGCCTCGTCCTCTGTGGAGCACCTTCTGTTCACAAACACAGTTCTGTAAACAATTCAGTGTACCTCTCAGTAATTGCAGGCAGGTCAAGTCATTTCAAGTGAGGTACAAGCAAAAAATTTGCAGGAACAGATTCTAATTTAGGAACTCATCTACATTTTACCTAAAACAAACAAAAAAAATATTTCTGAAATAATACCTAAACCCACTATTTTACTTGAGTATATGCCTTATTATCTAGTAATAAATCATGAAAGATGAAGTATAAATATTGTCAGAATCATAAAAAAGTTGTCTTATTCTAAGAAATCCTACTTCAAAATCATACAGTATATTAACCAACGATAGCTGTCCTTCTGTTTTGGCACTCCTGAACCAGCATAGAAATTTTGTGTATTGAGTTAACACCTTGGGCAAATAATACTTATGTGCAGCAGGATCTAAAGATGACTGCTGAAGTTAATAGTATTACATTGCTTAACATAAGAAAGAATTAGAAAAATCTTTTACTGTGATTCATCAGCAGCAAAAGAGAAGGGGAAGCAGAAAAGCAAGGTGTTTACAGTCTTTGTAGCATATACCATGTTTAACCTTGAAAATTAAATCTTGCATTAAAGACACTCCCAGCTACCTCTGCAATCTTCTTTCAAAAAATTCAATGTACAAATATTTTCTTTAAATGTCTCAGACTTGGTAACGGCTCAGAAGAACAACTGCACATCCTTGGAGCTGCTCTCCTTTCTGTAGTATGAATGGTGGGTGGCATTGTTTACTGTAATTTCTCCACTTCTATGCTTCATTTCCTGCATTTATCTGAGACTGGAGAAAAATCAGCATGTTCTGACAAGTCTTAAACTATGAGGCAGTAAAATGGACCTGAATTTAGTGGAGATTGGAGTTCCAAAATAAGTATAACACTTTATGTCAAACAATAATAAAAAAGGATAAATTCTCCTGTACAAATCAGAAGAGAGAATAAAAAATAGCAAATAGATAGCAACACCTTTTCTATACCTACATGGGCATCACAAAACTTTCCACCCATAAGACTACAGATCCATATTTATCATTTTATGTGGATTTTAAGCTATTTCATAAGTTGATGACGCACTGTGGAATTTCTTAGTACAAACAATAATTTCTCAAAAACTACCCAGAAAATTACAGAGATTTCTAATTAAATAGTTCTGAGAACCAACAGGGAGAAACACAAAAAATAGTATTTCCTGGGTTTTTGTTTTCATCAGTCCTTCTGCTTTTGTTCTAGTAAGCTGTATGCACACAGTAAAGAAAATCCACTAAAAAAACCCCTTGCCTGTGTAAATACCATGTACTGTAATATTATATTTAGTTATATACTTGAAATTTTTTTTTCTTAAAACAGAGACTGTATTCTCAAAATAGCAATATTGTGAAGGTAACTACAGAGTATCACCAGCTAACTGAGGTGACTGTATAACATACTCTTGAAAGTGAGTTGCCTCTGCAGGCATTTGAGGGTTGCTATCTATTTGAACGTGTCTGAGCATTTCATTTTATCAAAAATGCCACCAAATGCTCATATTCTGTGTGGTCAGTGCAGTCCCTAGGACAAGTCTAATGAAGATATGTTCCACCAAGGGAAAAAAAGAAAAAAAAAACCAAAAACCAAACCTAAAATTTAAAAAATGGAGAAATATTTACAACTTTCCTCAGTCTGTTAGGTTGAGTTCTCTGTTTTAATATTCTTCAGTGCATTTTCAGAGAAAGGTTCCAAGGCTAGGAGTATAAGCAGTCTGGCCCGGTCCCATACATGTCTGCAAGCCTTTTAAAACGAGGGCCCCAGTCACTGAGGTAATCGTAGTTCTGGTCAGAGTTTGAGCTGATGGAATCTAGAGAACTGAGCGACTCCGCCACCGAGCCATTCCCCTCAAAGGCGTACGTCTGCAGGGAGTCGTAGGGCGGCGCGCAGGGGTCCACATCAGCCTCTTTTAGTCTTTCCCAGATAAATTCCCTAAAAATGACATTATCCGGGATACTTTTAAAAGTCGGTCTGCTCAAGAACTGAATCTCAGGTGTCACGTCCCTCCTGGTCTTGGTGTCTCGCATGATGTTGAGGTTCCTCAAGGCAGCCATGTCAAAAGCCTCCGTGTCTTCTTCTCCACCACCCTCGTCATCGTACCTGACAATGTTTTCTCTGATATCTCTCTCTTCATCAAAAATGAGGGGCTCTTTTTTCCGTCGCCTCATAGTGACGATCAGCAAGACAAGAACTGGAACAAAGAAAAGCTAGAGTTTTAGCAGTGTTGAAGTTTTCTCGTATTTTTCCTAATGTTGGAAGTACTCATTAATTTATATGGCAATGATCCAAGGAAAAAGCAAGGAATTTATGCAGGTAGATGTGAAACCTAACAGATTATGAAATAACATTTAAACCTTAAGTGTTTTAGACCCTAAAGAATCTCTTTCCCAAATCATTTAGGATCAGTATCTCCATCTCTAAGTCTAATATCCTATATTGTTTGCTAAACATAGATTTCAATATTGGTTGAGTCTGACTATGACAATCTCACAGCCAATAAATTCTAATAATTAAAAATAAATTTAATTTTTGAAAATTATTTTAAAAAATAATATTTTATATTTAAATATATTTTTATATATTTATAAATTATATTTATATATGTTTTATCTTTAAATACTTTTAAAAAGACCTAACCTTTTCCTGAACTCTTAAATGCCCAAGGGAACTCTTAAATTCCCTATTTAAAAGCCATGGTTTAAGAAGTGACTGAATTAAGGTCATGAATTAAATTACCAATATCTGCTGAATAAAAATAAAGTTAAAAAAATTATGTCGGAGAACACTGAATTTTCAAGCGATGTGTAAAATAAAATCTGTATTAGTTCATGAAATAAAACTACCTCTCTATAACACCTCACTTTCCTGAAATGTGCAAAGTACTGCACTTGAGATTTAGGACTTACATCTAATGGGAACTGCTAGAGATAGAGTTTGGTCCATCTAGTACTGGATGGACCAATACTAGAAATGTAATTGGTTATTTAATTTTAATTCTTAACATTTCTTTCAGCTTTAAAGCTAATACTAAAATATCGTGGCAGCCAAAAGCATTGGAAGAAACTAGCTCCTCTTGTTCTAATACAGTTTTGGTAGAGAAACATCCCTGGTGACACACAAAATATGGAACCAATACTATGAATATTGCACCCATCTGTGGAATATGATGAAGCCTGAATCACCCTCCTAGAAAATAATTAATTCTATATTGTAGCATCTGGATAACATTTGCTGAGTTAATGACAGTCCTAGGAAATCACAGGCATCACTATGATTGTAAAAATAACAGTACGTTGAAAAGTGTCATTCCACATTAAATTAATCTCTTCAGATTTTATGATTATTTTTCATATTAAGAATATGTGATTATGTGCATTGATAACATTTTCAATCTTTACTTAGAATACCAATTAAATGCTGTAGAAATATATGGAAAAGCAAAAGCTAAAAGATGATAGAAATAAAATTAAGCTTGAGGTTCCCTAGGTAGTCTCAAAAGTGTCCTCCACAAATTGCACTATGCAGGACTACCATTTTTGAAAGCTTTTTCATGGAAGAATCTTGAAATCAGTATCAATCTAGTCATTGTGAGGAATGACATAAGATCACTTGGCTAGAATAAACCAGAACATGTACATGCATGAAAGCTGTATATATCCACAGATATTATGGTACTATTTGGAGTTGGCTAAAGCCGGAGATGCTTTTCTGAACTATTTTTATTTCCCCTTGGAGCCACACATGTCTAAAAATAAAACTGCAACTACATTTTTTTCCCCAAAAATTTTTGACAAATGTATTAGGCAACTATTCTTTCCTCTTTTCTCAGTAGCTAGCAAGCACATATCCAATAATCCATCCACTAATAGATGTCTAGTGACTATATTACTACATAATCAGCATCACCCTTTCACGATTTTTGCCCCTGGCATCTACCTGATTCATCCTTTATGTATTGAATTCAGAAGCCACTAGTTTGGGGCATTTTGCTTTGAACAATATTTACATAAGCAGCTTAATGATATGAAATATTGACCTTTAAAGTGACATTTGTGAAATTTCAAAACATTCTGGTATTTGTATAATACAAATTAAGTAGTAAATTATACGGCAGAGAACATAAAATTGTTATCAGTTACAATTGCACTCCACTCTTAATGCTTTTCTTTATTGTTAAAGATAAAGTGAAATTAGCTTGCTGACAGTACAAATAGATATTTAAGCCAAGATTTCTATTGACATAACTTCTTAATTATTATTTTTAACATTTACTGCCACATTTTTATTGCCATATAAGTAAGCAGCTAATAATTTTCTTTATTCAAGTTTAAATGCATTTTTACTCTACTGTCCCTCTTAACATATTTCATGTTGAAAGTTAAAGACATGCTAATAAGTGTAAAATAAGAAACTTAGTAGGAAGGTCTGCCTAAAGGTACAATAAAAATCAAGATACAATGAATGTTTTATATAGTGTTCCTTCTACCTCTCACACTTGCTAGAAGCCAAGAAAAATATGGAGTCTTTCTAAAGGTTAAATATTTTAGCATTTAGATGACTTTATAAGATTATTAATTTCTAGCCTTTCCAACAGCCATGAACAATAAAGTTTAACCTCTAAATGAACAAGGCTTTAGCTGCATTGCAGGAGCTGCAGAGATGAATAAAAGCCATAAACAATTTTCACTGCTATCTAAATCAAATGCAAATGGTTTCAAATTTTTTTTGTTTCTCATTAAGTCATGGTTTCATTTTTATTTCCTACATTTATGACAAAAGCGGAGATTAAGTTTGTAATTAGGGACTGTATGAACTTCTGAAAACCTAATTTCATGATTTTTAGAAAAGAAATGATACAGTGGGAAACCTTTAGGCATATATGTATTGCACATTGAGGGCACTAGACTGGCTCTGTAGTGATACACCCAACTCATACTAAGGAGATGAAATGACAATACAGATTTTGTATGTGATATAACAAACAAATCAATCAATATTAAGCAACTAATTATAAAAACTTAATAACCACAATTAACAAAGACAGATTTAAACTAACCTTTTAATACTTCTGATTTACCTGAATTTTTAGAAATATTGATTTCCTTTAATAGGTACAATAGCCAAGAAAAAAAATTTGTTTGTCTTTTTTTTTGTGGTAATGCACAGTTTTGTTCTTTAGTATACATTTAAGGCTAATATTTGTAGTTTCAATACACTCAAAGTAGTCTTTAAACAAACACCTTTGAATGCAGGAATTACCATGAAATTTCCATTTTGGCATGATCTGGTAATAAGTCAGGTTTAGTTCACCTGAACATATTTCTCTGGTTTAGTATTAATTTTTGCTTTTATACTCAAGGCAACTGCAACGTAATTGTAAGGAAGCCATAGAAGTCGTGAGATGCCCTGAGGGAGAAGCCTACATGCAGAGCTGTACAGAAAGGCACAGAGCTAAATCAGAGGCATTACTGTGTTTTTTGTACACTACACCCCTAAGCCAGGAATTTACTATAGCAATAAGCTGCATCAGCGGCGAGCAGATCTGCACTCTGTTTTATGCCTTAGGTGTGTCATGATTCATAAAGCTGATGATTGGAGATCCTCAGCCATCTAAGCAGCTCACTAATAGCCCATTTAGTTATACACCTTGCAGTTGCCAGTGTAGTCAGGTAAGGTTTGGGGATTACAGAGGCTAAGGCTCAGGAAACTTGAATTTAATTCTCACTTAACAAGCTTCATTTATACCTGTTGTTTAATCAGTCTGGACTGATATTTGCCAAGTGACTGTGACCTTTAAATGCCCACACTAAGTGACCCTAATCTGCTCCCTAACTTTCAGAAAACAGCTGCTGCATTTCATACTCAACCACTTTCTGGAAGTGTTGCTTTGTGTACCCCTATTTAAATGTTCTCCCCCAGTTAGACATTTATCACTTTTAAAACTGCAAGGTCAAACCCTACACATGTTACATAGTCACATTCTGTATATGTTATACCTATTTAGAGAATAGGATTCTTATGACTAAAACTGTTTCTTCTTGTTTACAAATCGCAGTTATGTGTTTTGATTTAATTCTGGTTTTACAGGTATTTTGATAATGATAACAAATTTTCTGTCTTTCTACTGAAAAAAAATTATTTAAAGCTGTATTTTCAAGCTTTATCAACATATTATTCTTGTAGTACCATGCCAATAGGAAGACTTTCTTCAGTCTTCCAGACACTAATAGATTACATTCAGAAGTTTGAAAGACAAAAACCATGAAAAAGTATTGTGCAAATCTAGCTCTCCATTGCATCAATACAAAGAAAATACTTAAATGTGATTAGGTTATCTACAGGTGAATATTCTCTGTGTGATTTTATGTAAACATTTTATGCTAAACAGTTGTTACAAAGCAATTACTGTTTCTGGAAGATGTTAACTGAAAAGTAAATTACCTTGAATTAAATTACCATATAATTTTCAGAAAAGTTAAAAAATTCCTACTTATTTTCCTCAAAATTATGTGCAGTCTAAAATTAATTAAACTACCTTTTCATTCGCTTTTTTACTATTTTTTAGATTTTTTTCTTACTGCAAAACTTAGCCTTACTGCAAAATTGGAGAGCTGGTTTGGGTAATTAAAAAAGCATTGGAATTTTCTTGTGAAATAAAATTTACAATTTAAACTCCATCAGTCAGTACAAAGACAGAAAAAGGTTTTGTTTTTAAATGTTCTCAACTTTTAAAAATTATTTTAGTTTTAAAAAATAATCTATACCGTAATATATGCAATTATCATAAAGGAGTGCGATTTAATAATGTTCTTCCTTCTTAGAGTCAGTGAAAACATTGTGCTTATCTAAAATTGATTGGTTAATTAAGTAAAAGTAATAACACTAAGAAAACCATTACAAAAACTGAGACAATCTGGGTCTTGGTAAAGACAAATGGTTATATATCAGCCATAGGGATGTATGGGGCAAGATCAAGAAGTGTATCATACTAACTTTAAGAAAGTAAGAGCTGGTTGAGAATTCAAGACACTGGTGCCAGAATGCATGTATTCATTTCATCTATGCAAATTTCATGCATTCTCTGCTTTACAACTGGCATCCACATTAAGATGACATTGATTATTGTGACTGGATTTGCATTGCGTGTTAATCTTGGGTTAGGAAAAGATATTGATCCAGCAGACTGTATCTTCTTTTCACTGATAAAGTCTTACATAAAAATGTGCATCCCTTGTCCCAGTCCTTGAACCACTTGCCAACAGCTGAAGCCTGTTTTTTATGCTGTACTAGTGGATCTTCAGCATTTTTCTCAGGAATTAGTGCAAAGAGCAAAAGGGGAAAAGTAAATTCCTAGAAATATCACCAAGCAGCCGGTCCCAGAAGATCCATTCTAGGAGCAAATGAGAGAAGAAGAAAGGTTCTGGGACCAGATAAGCAGCTGAGTTTCACTGGGCATCAGTGATGATTAGGTACCTTTTCCTAGTGGACACTAGCATCTGGCAGAGACTAAAACATGATACAGTATCAAAATGCAGTACCCAAAGCCAGGGTTATCATACAAATACAGCCTAACCTGTTCCTGCAGCTTTGAACTGTACTCAAAAGGAACAGTTTAGACTTGAAGTGATGATGGCATATACAAATGTCTTTTTGGATAAACAATGTTGATGCCTTCAGACGGATGACTTTGGAAACCCATAGCATTTGATAAATAAAATCAGTGGTGCAGTAGCAATATGAAAAATTTTTTTACCAAACCCTTGTTCAGAACACTTTAAAAATAACTGGAATAAAAGCTCAAGTTTGTTGGTTTATTAATTGTATTTGACCCCTGGTGTACCAAATAGAATAGTCAAGTTATTTGGTGCCAACATTCTGTGTCTCCACTCAATGGTCTCCTCGAAATCCCACTGCTTCTATTTAAGAAAAGTTTATGACCAGACCAAGCTGCATGGTACTACAGCAGTTTCCTATCTAATCTTCAGAAGCTCCCTTCTCATGTATAACAAAAATGGTGACATTTCATCTTAGGATCAAATTAATTGCTATGATTACAGGACTTTTATTCCTACATATATTGGACTAAAGTTTAAGTGGGTGTTTTTTCACTGATACTAATACCAGTTGATATAAGGGAATATTTATATATCTTTTTGAACTCTAACATTTAGCTTCATGTCCAAATAAAGTTCATTTGTGTACATAAATTGGCTAGAAATGCTACTAGAAAAATGCTATTTAAAAATGTTCATTAAAACTTTTGGCAATAATTCCCTTCTATTTCTTAAACCTAGGCCTAACCATGTGTTGTGTGAGAATAAAGTCTTATGGTGTTAGATTTTTTTTATGTCACGGAGATGGAAAACTTTAGAAATGCCACCTCCTATATATATATGTATATATAGCTACTGAGTAAGTTGGTTGAGTTCATTGCAGAGGTAGTGATTTTTATTACTCTGTAAAAAAGTATGCAACAGGTTTTTCATTTTGGAGTCCTTTAGAAATATTTTAGCAGAAGGAACATTTTCTTCTAATGGCTTCCAGCAATGTGAATCAGAATGCAGAAGAAGACATGGTGAAAATACTGCCGTGAACAGAAGTTTAGAAACAGGTTTCTTGACTTGACCTATCCAAATTATTTTGTTAACAATGGTAGAAAAAACACTGGGATTATACCAACATAAGAAGACTGTAAAGGGACTTCTCCCTTTCCTTAGACTGGTATGTACAGACAGGGAATAGAAAAATCTCCTAATTGATAGCAACACTGATGAAAATTCTTGTGTGCTGAACCGGGTACCCCTGTTAACATATGGATTTTTAGACAGAAAGCAAAACTTCACTTTTGCTCACCTTGTCCTTCATCTCTACTTCTTGATTTCACCCTTTACTCTCCCATTTATTGTTTAATGACTAGGTATTACATGAGAAATGCTAGGCAAACTAGGATGTTGACGCCATTCCACTCTTTTCCACTGCCTTTTATCTAGTTGCAGTTTCACTGCTCAACATAAAATCCAGCTCTGCTACCATTTACCAAAGTAACAAAAGATCTGAAGATTATGTCAATTAATTATGATTTTCTGAATATCGTTTGTTCTATACAAATCAATAAATGTTTAAAAACAGTTATGCCTGTGGAAAAGGGAGACACTGATACTGGTTATATGGTGAGTATGCTAAACCAAATACTTCCATAATCAGCATTGTCTATCTCTTAAATATTGCATTTGATGCAAGTAATTTTTTGTTTCTTCTACTGTTATTTCTTATATCTGTCTGGAGACAGCTTGACATAGAAACAAAGTATCTAAGTTGATAATCCAAATCTAAAGGGTTTTTTTTGTGCTAATGATACAAAATGCTGTTCTTTCTTGAATACTATCTGTGCCTGTTCACAGAAATCAGGGCGGAGGGGAATGTTGAAGCTTATATGCATGTATCTTTTGCTATGATGCATTGAATGGACAATAAGGGTAACAGAAAGAAGACATACCTAGCAGTGTCAAGACACAAGCCAATATTGCTATCAGGGCTCCAGTGCTAAGTCCTGCAGGCAAGATATATGCTTCTGCATTGCATGTCTGAGCAATACCATCTGCATCACAGTCACAGACCCTGATGGTGAGAGTATTAGTGCTACTAAGTGAAGGTGATCCACTGTCCACTATGAATATTGGCAAGTAGAAAACAGATTGTTCCTGTCTTCGAAACCCATTTCTTTTGGTTAATACTGTCGCAGTATTATCTAGATAAAGGAATAAAAAGACAAATTATAAAATATGTGACTTTTCTAAAACACAAATCTATAAATACTATACCCTTCTACTTAAAAGCTTTATAAAAACTAATTCGTATTATTTCAACAAGTTTACCTTTCCCAATCATATATTTTTGAATCTGCAGAGGTAAGATCAACTGAAAAATCACACACAACTAAACAAGATTTCTATTTTCAACAAAAGAATATTTCAAAAATGCTGAGGCCCATTTGCTTTTAGTGAAGCTTACATTTTCATAATCTGGATAGAAGGATGAAGAAGAGATCATTATAAGAAGAAAAACAATTACCCTTCAGTGATCAGATTATGTATCTAAATACATGTTTTCAGTTAATTTACAAGCATCTATTTCAGCTATTTACAGATATAGATATCACATTAATGGAAGCAGTGACCATATTAATAGGAGAATAGTTTCTGAAGATCAATGAAATATTTTTTGAATGCAAAAAATTCCCATCCATGCACAAACAAGGTAATTGTGGATTCAACAAGACATGCTGTTGTTTTCACACTCTTCTGAGATTCAGGATGGCTATTATAATCAGTCTGAAATGTGTAGTTTGACACTGGTCTGAGTCGTGTGATTAAAAGCCTGTGTGTTCAGGAAGATATGTGCAAAACTCACTGTGTTCAACACAGACTGAGAGCTCCTGAGAGGTAAGGAGTTACACCACCCAGGATGTATAGAAATATCCATTTATTTGGTCCATCTGTCTACTTACCTACCTATCCAAAGACAGATATATTGGGTAAAGTTAACTTATTGTGATCTATCTGGCAAAATATGCCAACACCTCCTGATATAGCATCACATGAGAGATACATAAAATTAACTAATGCTGAATAAGGCAGGTGCTGCTGTGTCTTGTACCTCCACTGATTTTACAGGCATTACAAAAGTCTATTATTACTTTTAAGTTAATTTTAAATTCTCTGGAAGAGGGCCTCTTTTCATTAACTACTTAAAAGTTCTCATGATGTCAAATTTCTGAACAGTCCTATTCTAATGAACTTTTATTATTTTGATCATTGTGACTATTGACGTTTTCAGTTTTAAACTGCAAGCTGTTTATATGAAGAAAATTAATAATTTCATCAACTACATACAAGGTGAGGCAATGAAGACTGGCGTGAAAGAACTTTATTAGGTCATACATTATTCTTGCTGAATATTATTCAAAGTCTGCCTGTACAAACAGTGTCCTTCAGTGTCCATATGTTTGTTTTTCTTGTTTTAGTAAGAGGATGACTTTGTAGCTCTGGCTAAGTACTCATCCATAAAAGAGCAGTGCAAGAGCAGTACCGTGTCTATTTAGTTCTGTTTGCTGCAGCTAATAGCTAAACTGCCTGACACGTGCCCAGCTGCTGTACTGTGCAGTGCAACTAATGAGGGCAGTAATTAGAGTGTGTTCTCAGATATTGTAACTAAAATGGGACGTCAGTGAGAGTCTTTGAGGAAACAGTCATAAGAAGCCTATGCAAAAGTTATAGGCAGCTTTCATTATCAAAAGGATTCTTCAAAAGGGGATATACTCGGTTACTGAAAAGATATGTTTTTCTAAAAACAAAAGAAAATCCTGAAAAATCACAAAATATTTTCCTCTATCGTACACTTATTTTTTATGCCCTGAGTTATATTAATAAGACATGAATTCCTGGACATTTTTCAGTCGCTGCCCCAAGGTAAAATCTGATTTAGATAAAAACCTACAAATACAGACAAAAAATCTGGAGAGTGA
>VWZU01007622.1:2395897-2405983 GCA_013397095.1 Sterrhoptilus dennistouni | reverse complement strand
GGAAGATTTAAAGATTTGATGCTGCTCTGTTTGGCTCAAGGTTTAAATGATTCTAAGAATAGCTTAATTCCTTTGACAAATAGTCTACAGATAAAATTATTTGGCAGGCTGATTGTAGTTTATGTCCTTACCAGAACAGAAGTTTATCTAGGTCATAATAAGCATGGTGTATTGAAAACAGAAGGTGCTAGTGGTGAATATTTACCAAATCAAAATTTTCTTACCTTTGTTGTCCTGCAATGTAAAATTGTGGTTATTTGCTGCCTCTGCTGTTAAACTGAAGTAGAAGTGATGGCCATTTGGTGGGTCATCCTTATCAATTGCACTAATTTTTTGGATCACCTGTTTTGAGATACATCAGGGTTTCATTGAAGCATATGTACATATACTTTACATAACCTCTCTGTTGCCTATCAAAATATCAATCCTCCCTCGAGCTCTAATCATGCTGCATTTTGCTTTCCTAATCTCCTAAGCATGCAGAGACAGGTAATGTGTGACTCAGCTCTTTACCTGTTCGAGATTTATTGGCAAAAGCAATGCTCTGCAGGGTCTGGGAGAAAGTTAGGTCCTGTCATTCACCAGAGCTTGGAGTAATAAACTACATAGCCATAGCAGTAGAAGAAATGTGTCTTCTAGATGGTTCTTATCAGTGGCTGCAATCAATGTTGTAAACCTTTCCAAGGAAACTGTGCTGTTTTTTGAGCATTTGAATTAATGTACCTTTTGTTGTTGTTGTTGTTGTTTTTAATGTATTGAAAAACAGAAAGGCACATCATAAGTATATAATTATTTTCTGGAATTTCATTGCTTTTTAAATTTCATTTTCTAAAATTCTGTCAAAATCTATCTCTAAAGAAAGTGCCATCACTGCTTAAAATCCACAAAAATTGGAAACTCCAATTCTCTTGTCCAGTTCTAATCAGAGCACAGGGAAAACAGAGAGGTACAACAATAAGAGCATGCATAGTCCGTTTTTCTCATGAACAGAAGATAATAATCATAGTGGGGTTTTATCAGAATTTAAATTTTGAGGTGATTTTGAATGTGCAATAAACATCTAGCACAGGAAGGACAATACACTGGGAGAAGGCACAAAAGTGCAAAGTCTTCCAGGAAATATGTGGGATCTGTGCAGGTGCAACATCTACTAGCTTTCTGGAAGTGGGAGGAGAGACTGAGAAAGTACATGTACTTTGTGAGGTCTTCCAAAGCAGAGAGGAAAAGGCCAAATAGGAGAGACACCAAGGACAAACAACAAGTGATAGATTTACTTAGGTCTAGGACCACTTGGAAGATTATTTAGGTAGTTGAAAATATAGGAATAAAAACCAGGAATATATTGTGAAACTTGTGAAACTGTGTCCTTAAGGTACATACTTCCTAAGGGATTAAAAGTGTGTACTGATTTTCAGAATGGTGGACATTTAGTCTCAGAATAACCTTTGTACTACTGCTTCCCACTTCCCATAAAAATTAGGAAGAAGTTCTCTAGTATTATCCAAAATTAGGTGAGTTAAGCAAAATGCATCAGTTATACAAGTAAGAAAGCCAGAGATTTCAACATTACTTTCAGCCAATAGTTTTTATACCTGCATCTTTCTTACTGTTTGCTTGTACTGTTCATCAGAGCCTCATTTTTACTGTTACAAGATGATTTTTCATTATCTTAAAGCTGGAAGGCTTTCATAAGGAATGGCTAATTATCTGGTAAAAATAAACATAAAACCTATCAAGACATACCTGACCAGGCTGAGCATTTTCACAGACAGTTGTCTCATACTCCATGGCAAACTCAGGGGCATTGTCATTGATGTCAAGGATTGTGATGGCTACATAGCCTCTCCCAATCTGTGCTGGATTCTCTATAGGAAAAAGTCCAATAAAATAATTGAGAGGAGATCCTTGCCATTTATTCTGAAGGTCATTATCTTTTTTCATTTGCATTCTTCTTTTGGATATGCATGTCAAATCAATTTAATTCCTCCCTCAAATACAAAGAAAGCTATTGTCTTGACCTTCTGGACCAACATTTATGTACTCCAGCTGCTTCTATTAACCTAAGATTTTACTTAGATTCAAGATAAACTGGAGATCTATCTCACTAATCACAGCGTTGAATCAAATCACATGGAAGGATAAGAGCAAGATGATGCAAAATTATCACCAAACTAGCCAGAACATCACTATTCATACTGGAAATAGCATGATTATTATGGGCTAAACTTCCCACTTCCCCCCCAAATTTTAGACGGATCAGTCTATTAAGAAATCAGCCCCCAAATTTTATCAGCTGTGTAAGAGAAAAGAGAAGGCTGCATTCTGAAGCAAATCCCAAAGTATTTAAAATGCACACAAAACTAAGTATTTCAATACTGTCATTAACATGTTGAACACATTAAATATGAATCTCATCCTGAACTGATACACATCTCCAGCTAAACTATGAGTATGTTCAGTGTCTAATGTCATAATTTAACCTTAAACAGTAATTATATTTTGGACTAAGCATTGGGACATTGGTGAGTGCAATACTTATTTTGCTTTTCTTGGAGCAGGTTAAAAGAGTTGTTATAATCCTTTTCTATCAAAAATATTGACATTAATGTAACAGTAGGACAAAATGAAAAAATTTACAAAACTTCAAATATGTATCTATCTTTTTACAGTGTATTGCAACTACATTTTAATAAATATTTTAAGCATCCAAATGTAAATTTTTTTTCTCTTTTATACCATATACGAAACACCAGAGAGGTAAGCCATTTTGACACCAATTTTTTTCTCTGCTGAACTAAGCCTATTGAAAACCAAGCGGGCATGAATATAAATTAAAGCAGTACAAGTTTTTATTTGTGGTCCTAGACTCTCATTTGTTTCAGGTATGCCCCTTGTCTACCTCAACAGTTTTGCTACCATCCAGGAAAAATTTTATTTTCTGTTTTGGGTTTTTACACCAAAATTCTACTTGTGGTAATACAAGATAAATTCATAGGGAGACTAAATGATAAATCTTAACTTTCAGGTTAAATGTCAAATTAAGCTCACTGAAATCAAGAGGTGATGATTTTTACAATAGCAAGCCAGAGAACTGATAACTTTTTTATTATTATCATAGCCCAACGAAGTAGTAATAAAGGTGAAATTTGAAGATATAAATTCTTCAAATGTAAAAGTACTTCACAAAATGTATTCAAAGCAGAACAAGTTTAGGTTTGAACCTGCATTAGAAGAATTCTTGTATCCATTTGAAGCATTACATTTTTTAACACTTTTCATCTTACACCAAAAAAAGATACTAAGTACAAAATAACTTCTATAGTGGTACCTTAGAGTCAGGAAAATGAAACCACATTAGCATTCACATCCTTTTTCTTTATATCTTCTAAGAAGGCTGTGGTTGACCAACAGCAACCAACTCTGAGTACCCTCACTTAAAAGGGGTAACCAGTCTCCCCTATCTTCCATATCACCTTTCCTGTGATGACACATAGTGTGACACTGCTGACTTAGCATATTTCATCTTCCTTTGTACTTGTCTTTTAGAAGGCAAAAGAATATACATGGTGTGAAGCAAATGAAAGAATAAACACCTAAACTGTTTAATTTTAAAATTTTTATCATGCAGATTTATTTTTCATTCAGTAATAGGTTATTTTTTTATCTGCCATAGTTTGCAACTGCCAGAATTTCTCTGACTGAAGCTCATCAAAACCGAGCCTGAAGCTTTACACACAAACTGTTGATAAAAATCTTGCTATGGATACTTACGACTTTCCATGGCCAAAACTGTGATATTATGAACAGCATTAGTTTCCCTGTCCAAAGATTTGGCAGTTGTAATGACTCCACTGTTGGCATCAATATTGAAATACCTCTCCAGGTCTGTGTTTCGATCTATCGAATACCTGGGTAAAAGATGAAAGAAACTTTTCATTTATCTTCAATTACAGCTTGTAAAAATATTTCACTGATATCTTATTAAAGGGAAAATGTTTCCACTGTTTCCTTAGTTTGAGCATTGCTCAGTCCAGTTTCCCTGGGGCATTGAGAGAAGCAAAGCCACATGCAAAGGTGAGACTGACTTGTGGTGACAGTGGCGGCCTCCACTCCCCAAAGTGTCATTTTAAGTGAGATCATAGGTATTCCTCTGTCTTTTGTTTCTTTCTCTCTGCTGTAAAGCAAATGCAGGAATTAATCATACAACATTCTTGTGAGAGCCAGCTAAGGAGAAGGTGAGTTGGAATTTGTGACAAGGCTGTACCAGCCAGGCACTGATCCCATGAGGGCTGGCAGTCTGAGCACAGAGCTTTCTATCACCAGCAGAAGAGCCCCTGAGTCACCCAGAGCCACAGAGGAAGGGGGAAAAAGGAAAGATGATGCAGACTAGGGTCAAGGGGTTGCATGTCATCACTGTCAGCTCACACTGCTTTATTGTCATTAGACAAACACAGGCTGGTGCCCTTAACTCTTCGGCTTCTTAACATATCTTTACCTCACAATTTGTTTTAGGAAGGGGATCTCTTTAGGAGCTCATTAGCAAACTGAAAATAGCATAAGAGAAAAGATCAAAACACTTGTGGGTGATTTGCTTATATCCCTTTTGAGAGTAAGGGACAGTTGATTAGGCAGATTTAGATTTACAACTGGAATATTCTTGACATTAGATTTATTATTGGGTCAGATTCTTGCACTCTCATTTAGGTCAAGTATGTACTCAGAGCACTTTCCTACACTCAGGATGAATTTAAATGTCTGAGCCAGATCAAGTGTGATCATTGCAATTACTGACACACTGATGATATATTAGATTACTGATATAACATAAAGATGTAACATGGAAAGAAAGAATTATGCATGACAATTAAAGAATGGGACTTCCTAGACACAATGATCTTATCAAACTATTTGTTTGTTCTGTGTTGTAATATGCCATGTTCTTTACTGTATTACTGTGTTTTTATCTATCCCCCATCACTCTATAATCTAAATGCAGAGCTTTGTTATATAATTAGAAATGTTTTGCTGCATTATTTCACAGAGAGAGAGAATGAGTTCTAGCAACAACAGTAACAGCAGTTTTTGTGGATTACTGCTTTCCCTCTTTCACTTTCTCTTTTCTTCTTTCATTTTGTCTTAACTTTAGGCCATTCTTCACTTTATTTCTTGCCAGCACTGTTGTTTATTTGGTCAGCAGTGCTCTACAGCTGCTTTGTGTCTGGCAAGTTTCCCCACGAGACTATACCTGTCACCTCTGCTATGTAGTTAATCTTGGCACGCCTTGTAGCTGAGATTCAATCTCCTGCCAGATTTCCCTTAGAAATCCTTAGATTTCCCAATTATTAAGACTATCACTACGCAACTTGAAGAGTCAAAGGAGAAGGAGGAGAAAGAGTAGGAGAAAGAGAAAAGGAGGAAATGGAAAGATGAAAAAGACAAAAAGGAAGAAAGTAGTAAAGGAGGGAGACGAGGGAAACAGGGAGGGAGGAAAAGCAAACAAGTTATATAAATTGGATGACAGATCCTTATGAAACAAGGAGAAAAATAATTTTATGCCTAGGAAGCAAGAAATTTCCCTTATTTATAAGCATTGTATCCATACTCAAAATCTAAAAAAAATTTTAAATACATTTAATCCTTTAATTCCTCACAGCCATAGTACTTGAAAATCTTTGAGCTGCAAGAGTTTTAAATCCTTTATTTAAGCTAGTTCAAACATCAGTAGTTCTCTGGTCCTTATGAGAATAACCTCTTACTTTCAAAACATTTATTATTTTCCCTAGTCCCTGGTATTGTCAAGGTTCTGTGTCTGATCTTGTAGTTTCAACATTTTCTGAATTGTAACAAATCTAGTTTTTAATCAGTATCAATATAATCCAATGTTTGGAAGTTGGAATACTTATTTAGAGATTAATAGCTTAAACTCCTTAAACAGATCATGAAAAGTTTTATGCATTAATCCTCCTTAGCACATTCCAATTTTAGGTGAATCTGTCTCTGATGTATCATAGCATATGTAGAACAGATTTAAATTATATGATTTTTCAGTACCTTTGACCATGTACATAGCAGATTCACAAGCATATAGATAAATTCTCACTACTTTTTTTTTCTTCTCCCTCAAATTCCAAGAAACTTAGAAGCAGAAGGAATGCTCAAGATGTTAGCAGGTGATATAATTACTTTTTATGATGGAATTGCAAAAATTAACCAAATCAAGGCAAATAAACTCATCTTTATGTTTACAAAGGAGTCAAAAGCATTCTGAGCATGGCCTGCATTAATGGAACCATGTTTAAGCCTATTCAAAATTATTCTGGTAACCAGATATACACCAGATGCCAACATCAGTGTCAGAAAATACTGCGACAGCAAAGATAAATTTCACAAGTCAATCCATGCCAAACACTCATCTAGGACTTGTTTATACATGATAGGAATCAGCTATTTTGAATATGTTGCCAATATATAACGACAAAGATAGAACACTTGCATCACCTCTAGGAGTGAAACATATGCCTTACTTTTGCAACATAAGATCTCTGCTTTAGAAATTACACTAGATTCCCAAGTTCCTTTTCAATGCGTGAAAGGAAAGACTTAACATTACCAAAACAAGCGACACCCAAACAAGTACCCACAAAGATCTTTCCTATGCATGCCTTAAATAAGCAATAAAAACAAATGAAACTAACCACTAACTTTTAATTTCGCATGAGTTCCTTCCCTGTGTGTTTAAATTCAAGGAGTTCCTAGGTTTTAACCATTACTCTCTAGATCCTTTGCATGCTTCTTTTAGAATTAATATTACTACTCAGCATAAGAAAAACAACAAGTAATAACTAATTACTGATTTAGCTAAGGTGGCGGGTCTTTGACCTTGAGCTCTGACTTTAGATACAGGCAAACATAAGATTGAGAATTTGTGTTCTCTTATGGTTTCTTAATGATCCTGGACACTATATTGTGGAAGATTTGCAGGTTTTTCAGACACTGAAGACAAAGAAAGAGGGCCTTGACAGTTTATGATCTCCAGTGATCACACCTCCTGCCATTCAAATGGAAGATATTTGGCAGCAGCAGAAGTTACAAAACCAAAAGCCTTTAACTACCCTGGCTATGCATCTCATCCTGTCCACTTCTCTCAAGTAAAGAGTTTTTTTATTAATGTTTCCTGCTGTGAGACCTCAGCTCCAGTTTCTATTCCAGTGGGAATTTATGTCCTATTACATTCTGATTCCTAGTGCACACAGACTATGAATTCAATCATACATGTATATTATAGATATAATTTTTGATCCTGCTTAAGAGAACATAACTTGCTCTAGATAAAATAGACTCTTGTTAAGCTTAGAGAGTAATAAATATGAGCAATATTTTTAGGTGATTTTTCCATTTGGGCTTCTGAAACTATATCTTCTCTTCTTTGTTTCACAGAGATTTCCACTTTTTTTTTGAGAGGTTCCGTAGTTCAGGTTATAAAAGTTAAACTATGTAAACTCATAGAACATCTGAATGTCCCTCTGCAAGGGAATAAAGCTTATCAATCACTTTCAGCGTAACCAAAGCCTCTTCCCACCACAAGATGAACAACTTCAATGCAAAGGCTGAATAAATAATTAAGAATTCTAAAAATTACCTGACAGGACTGTTTGAGGCATCTGGATCATGGGCTGCTACAGTTCCAATAATCGTGCCAACCTTTGCTGCTTCAGACACCACCATGGAGTACAGATGGGAAGTAAACACAGGCGGCTCATCAACATCTTCTACAATTATCTTCACTGTTGTCATGTCACTGAAGGGCCCCAGACTCAGAAAACGAGGGTCAACATGCATATTGGCTGCTTCTATCCTCAAGGTATAGCTTGTCTTAGCTTCAAAATCCAGCTCCTATACAAGTAAAATTATTTGGAAATTTTATTATTCAGTGATATTGACACAAAACTGTTTTGCTTAAAACTTTCAATAAGTATAAAATGAAATGACCTTTGCCATTTGTATACATTCAGCAGTTTTGACTGACAAACCATAGTTTCTGGTTAATTTTTTAGCTTTCTCAAAGCACTATTTGCAGTGTCTCACTAGTGAATATTCTGCAATGACTTTAGAGATAAAGATAATTTTACCTTGTGAGTGAAACAAATTTATAAGATAATGGCAAAACTTTCTGTAATTTCTGTGAGGACCGAATTCTCACTCATTATTTCATCATTGTGAATTAATACTTTCTTTTTCTTATTAATATTTTGTCTAAGCTAATGGCAAATACAATGTGACATACTACCCAGACATAAGAACTCAATATAATCTTTACAGTTTACTTACAGGTGAGAACACCTTGTTCAGAAAATTTTGGGTGGGATTTTTTTGTTTTAAATTTATCTTGAATTTATAGGTTTTTTGCATAGTATTTGGATTGACTAAACAATTCTTTTTTCCAAGCTCTTATAAATTTGTGTAGAAAATGTGGCAATGACTTAAATGACACTGCTTATATCACAAAATTTTGTACCAAGATGCAGCCTGAAGATTGTTTTGGTTTGTTTTGCTTACTAAGCAAAATACACGTTATTTTTTTTATACCTTCCTACAGCTTTAATTTTCTTCAATGGGAGTACAGTTGCTTTTCAAAAAAATACTTAATTAGAATCAAAAATGACCCATGACAAATGAGATCTCTATGATCTGAGGATATTCAGAGTCTTCAGAAAGAAGAAAACTATTTTTGAGGAAAAAAGTCATTTTAGCTCACAGGCCATTACTGAAAGAAAACATACAGTTAATATTAGAACCATTTATCCTGTATCTATAGTCTTAACATCCAGCCAACTATTTGTGTGTAATTCCAAGTTGAATCTTTAAAAACAGCAGCAAAATACCCAAGCACTTCTAAAGCTGCAGTCTTGTTACTCAACTATATCTTCAAATTATAATTCCAAGTGTATAAAAGAGATTAAAAATGTTTTTCTGCAGTTCTGCTACTGAATACATCACAGGGATCTGAGATGTGCTTGCAAATTAATCCTCCAGCATCTGTGAAACATTCCAGAATTCACTCAGAGGAGCAGCAGAGGTGAAACACACATCTGTTGACCTACAAGGGCCCAAGTTCTCTGTCTAGTTACAGTCAGATAAATCCCAAATGAGCATCTAAAAGTCAGCAATTATGTTGATGCTATAATACAGCTGCAAACAGTCTAGATTTAGATATGAAAAATGAACTGCAGCACAGCACACTCAGAAAGGCACTGATCTTTTACTAACTCTGTGTGGCAGCAAAAGGCTTCTCCAAATTGGAATACATGTGATCCTCATATTATGCAAGCACTTACTTCTAGCATTGAATCAAAGCTGCAGTATCCACAGCTCTTGGAAAACAGATATGCTGAAATAGAAAGTTTGTTTGGATACTAATCCCTGTACTGGATACAACTAGTCAGTATTCATTAGTAAAGCATGTTTAATAGGTTTTTTAAAATTATTATTTTCCCTTTGGTTTTATGTTTAAAGTACATGTGTTATGAATCAACCTCACAGACATAATGCAAAGGCAATGTGATGTTGGAATGATGAAAAATGCCTCAGAAACTTCATTCTGTGGTCATAACAATAAGGCAAGTGATCTGACCAGTTGAGCAGCAAGGTTAAAAGAGGACAAACAAGCACACAAATATCTTAAGACATCACACTATCTAATAAAAGCAAACTATTAATTAAAAAATTATTACCTGAAAAAAACAGCATAATAAATAAGCAAATCATAACCTGAAAAATGTCAAAGGCAAAAGGCTAACATTTGTTGAACTAAAAAAACCAAAAAAACAAAAAACCACCAAAACCAGAACTCCTTCTCAATAAACAAAAACACTGACCCTTTCGCAAATAGCATATTTTCAGTCAGAATGTACAAAATCATGTAGTGGAGAAAGGAAAGCTAATTTATCCTCATTAATGAGTGGTATCTATTGAAACTGGATGATTGAGATTGTAGTGATACCTGATCAAACACATGGAAACATATCATGAGACTGCAGAAACAATAGCTTCTTCTGATATACTAATGCCAAGAGCACAGTCCTTCAA
>VWZU01007622.1:2346674-2395840 GCA_013397095.1 Sterrhoptilus dennistouni | reverse complement strand
AAAAAAAAAAAAAAGAAATTTCTGATTTAATAGATAAAAGGTATACCATATATGTAACTGGGAAAATCATATGAATTTTAATTTTATTTTATTAGACTACCACAGCAAAAAAGAAACACTATTAAATTAATTTCAAGACATCCCCATGTTTCTATATTGATTAAAGAGGACTACTTTAGAATCTTGCTAACTGAAATCATAAGGAAGTGTTTGTTCATACAAATGTTTATTATCAAGGAGTGTTAGACTAGTAAGGAATTTACAAAAAATACACATTCATTAGAAAAGTATTTTCTCATAGAAAAGAATGAAAAACTAACAGTGGTGTAGATACACATTCTAAGTAGTCTTACTTACTAAGTGCACGTTCAACCTTCTCTAACTTAGCCAAGTACATCCGAGAAAATCACCATATGGTTCTTAGTGTGATTGTAGCAAAATTCTTCCAAGAAAGATATCAGCTAGTGAGTGCCTGTTTTTCACCACTCACTAGTAAGGGAGTCTCAACAACTGAAAGAAGTAATCATCTGCTCTCAGCAACATGAATCCTACCTAGTAGGATTCCCTCAGGTATCTTCTGGTACCCAGTGCTTCTGGCAGTATTCAAAATATATAAGGATCCTTGTTAATGAAAAATAAATCAATAAATTTTAAAAATTGAATCTATTTGCTTATACAGTGGATCTGTGGCTGCTGTTTAGAAGAGGGTAATTATGGATTGACAAATGGATTTTACAATTCCAAGTGATTTTATTGCAATGGCAATAATGTTATTTTCAGTCCTTCCTAGCAGACCCTCTCTTCTGTGGGGTGTGGCAATATCTACAGTCATCATCCTCAGCCTGTTGCTCTAAGATACACAGTCTCAGATCCTGTGGGGAATACAGAGGTATTACTCAGAGGTTGAGGCAGAATGTAATCTGGGAAAAACAAACAAAATATCTAAGGTATGATTAACGTGCAAGAGCTCTTGACCTGGTGTAAATATTTCAATTTCTTAGCTAATATAATGATGAAATTGCATGCTACACACACTAATGAAAGACTGAGAAAGTGAATGGAAAATATTTTCTCTTTTTGTTTCTTCTTATCTAACTATCACTGGTGTCTGTTATGCAGAGAGCATTATTTAAATGGCTTTGGGATCATGCTTTCATTATTTCTTGCTATAACAAAAGCACAAGATTCCAGTGATGGAACACCAAGTTAATAGACTGCAAATCACTATGTCAATGGTGAAGGTTAAATGGACAATGTATACTTCAGTCCTTCAGTACAGTGAATAGAGCTTAACAGCTTCATTAATATCTGTGCATTAATATTATCTGATTAGATCCTATGCAGGATCCATTAATCTTTCCTTTTGTGAGGTCTATCTTTTTTTTTTCTTCTTCTTCTTTTCCTTTTAAGGAGTACGAATTTTATCCTTTCTGAAGGAAATTGCAAAACAAGTCTTCTATTTTTGAGAGGCTGGATATGAAGTTATAACTCACAGAAAGCCCATTTTTATAATGTTCATTTTCATTGCATGGTAACTTTGTAATAATGTACTTTTCAGAGGTGAAAATCCCATTTTTAAGCCCAGTTGAGGCTTTATATTGAAAACTGCAGTACATCAAACAAATGCACACAATCTCTCAAAGGAACCAGGGAAGCCACAAATTCCTACATTGTAAACTCTGATACAGAATTGAAAGGGAAATTTCTAGCTAAAAAAAAATTAAAAGAAATGTTAGCAGTAATGGAAATATAGCTTTTCACTCAAAAGCTTTTGCATAAACTCTCTCCTCCCCCCACCCCCATTTCATAATTGCCAATTTTGCTTTTAGAATGAACTCAGGTTTTAAAATAATCTTCTAGCAGTCAATTTCTATCAGAAAGTACTTTACAATATTATTTCTCCCTTTAACATTAATACTGATCAATGGTCTTGGTGGTATGGCTGTGTAATGAGGGTAAAAAACAAAGGCAAAGTGAGCAAGAACTCTATCATAGAAATCTCAATGTTTGTCACTTTCTGTAGTAAAACATTACAACTCTCACTCTACAGAGTATTTAGGGGTTTTTAGGCTTTTTTTTTCCCTTCTTGAATCTACTAAAATCTCTTGACAGATGTCCAAATGGTTTGAATCACATCTCATGACATTTCAAAAAGTCAAGTATGATACATAAAATAAAAAATATATATACCTTGCAGTCTTTTTTATTATTAAATTTCCTATTAAATTACCATAACTACTTTAAGAACCAAATATTTGATAAAAGTGTAGATGGATACAGAGCATCATGTTTTTATCTTTAGATGTTTTCCTACTAAGCTATTAATATTACTGAAGTCTAATTTTAGCCTGAAACTTTGTGGATAAAGTGAGATCTGTACTTATATGATCCTTTTTTTAGTACACTATTTCTAGGAATAGTGCTTTGTAAATCACAAAAAAAAAAGAGAGTCTGTGTATGTACTTTGCTTAGAAAGCAAAGCCAAGACAGCCATGTGTATTACAATCAGGATTCTGACAAAAATCAACATGAATTCACTTCAAAATTGCGCATAGGTTTGCATGGACAATTCAGAATCTGTTGTATTAAATGACTGAATCATCATTTGCTTCCATAAATGTTTCTTCAATTCTAAGATTTCTACTGCAGAGGAAAATCTGACGCATTTTTTAAAACTCCAATATATGCAGAAAAATTACACTTTTTCTCCAAACACCCTCACCACTGTGAAATTGAGTTATGCAAATGATCTTGTCCTTACCAACAGAGCATTGATAGCAGTATGTAAATTACAAATGAAACTACAGGAAGGAATTGATCCTACTCTACAGATGGAGAACTGAGTCACAGTGTGAACGAAGAAAAAATTTTGAGATACTTCTAAGAAATATAAATGCCTGTATTCCTTTTCATAAATTCTACAACTCTTTTTTTTTTTTTTTTCCTGAAAAGATCACATGAGATGGACATTTTCTTAAATCCTGCTTAAAGGTAACTTACAAATCTAGTTTAGTTTTACTTTGGAATTGGCAGCCCATGGCTTCAGACTGTACACTCTTCACTGAGTTAAAAATTAGCCAGGCTCAGAGAGTTGGTAGTGAATGGAGCTACATTCTGTTGCCAGTCACCAGTGGTGCTCCCCAGGGCTCAGTGTTCAGTCCAGTCCTGGTTAATACCTATAAATAATTTGGATAAGGGGGTCGAGTGCACCGCAGTAAGTTTGAAGGAAACACTATTGATCTGCTGGAAGTCAGGAAGGGTCTGCAGAGGCATTTGGACAAGCTGGATCAATGGGCTGAGGCCATTGGTGTGAGGTTCAACAAGAAAAGTGCAGGATTTGGCACCTGAGTGGTAACAACCTCTGCAGTGCTACAGGCTGGGTGCAGAGTGACTGAGAAACTGCCCATCAGAAAAGAAGCAGAGGATGTTGATCACGAGCCAGCGTGTGTCCATGTGCCTCAGAAGGCCAATGGCTTATATCAAAACCAGAGTGTCTGGAAGGAAAAGGGCAGCAACTGCTCCCCTTGTACTTGGCACAGATGAGACCACACCTTGATCCCTGTGTCCAGTTTTGGGCCCCCCACTCAGGAGGTGTTGGAGTGCAGAGAGAAGGGCAATGGAGATGGTGAAGGGTCTAGACAATAAGTTGTCTAGGAAGCAGCTGAAGGAACTGGGGTTGTTTAGTGTGGAGAAAAGGAGGCTCAGAGGGAACATTATTTTCTAGAACTACCTAAAAAGAGGTTGTAGTGAGCGTCATCCTCTTTTTCCAGGTAACTAGGGACAACACAGCCACAAGATGTGCTAGGTAAAGGCTCGGGCTGGACATCACGAAGATTTTTTCCACTGAAAGGGTACTTACGCAGGGAAACAGACTGTCCAGGGGATCATCATCACTGGAAGTGTTCAAGACATGACTGGATGAGGCACTATAGTTTAACTGACATGGTAGTGTTCCATCAAAGATGGGACTTGATGAATTTGGAGGTCTCTTCCAACCATATGATGCTATCTTATGATTCTACTCCCTTCTATTCTGTTCTGATTTATGATTTACCACAGAGACTGTGCTGCAGTGTGGAGGTTAGCCAAACTCTCACATTATTTGCAACATTAGAATTGTAGCATGAACTGCTCTGAACAGGGTAAAAATAAGAAAAATTTCTTCTGTTTCATTTGAGAAGTGAGAACTTGTAATTTATTTTTATTATTATTTAACAAAAGAGAAAGGGAGTAAATAAAGAAGTGGGAAGATTTCCACAGGGACTTGAAACTGCTAGGCAACAAATTGTATGAATATAGTAGGTTACAGGAAAAGACCCCTATTAACTTCCCTACCACTTTCCCACCCTTCATTTAAGCTGAGAATACTACTTATGGGTCTCATTCACTTATTTGTAACAACTTCTGAAGAAAGAGGAAAGACAAAGAAAAAGAAAGTCAAAGTTTGTCTTCTAGAATTTTTTATATCCTATTTCAGGCAATGAAATAGCTGAAAATAGCCTAAAAACTATTTACACACTTTTATATACCATTTTAGATACATGCTGGATACATTTTTTGCATATGAAATCATGTTGCCTTGTATCTCTCTGTTTCAAGCCAGTTCATTTTTCTGCAATTTTTGCTTACCCCTGGGCTTTTTTTTTTCTTTTTTTTTTAATATTCCATAAAATGAATATTGTGGAATAAAAATAAAAAAGAACATAAAAATTCTTTACACAGTGAATTCTTAAATCTCACTTCTCTTCCTACAGTTTTCTTTTCTTTCTTAAAAAACCTCTCTTTTTTTTTTAATTTAATGCTACTTATGTGTTAAAAGAAGTGTTAGTTTTGAGTGAGGAAGTAAACTTTCAAAATTGTCTTGAAGTGGATATCCTTCTAAAAACAGAATGCAAAATCCTCAGCTTGTGTGTGGAACTCAGCTAACCAGGTGCCAAACTTTCTCCAGCAACACCCAGCACAAAAATGAATGGAGAAGTGCCTTCAGCTGCTCAGAGTTATTGCTGGTGATTTTCATGCCCAGCCTGCTGAGCTTTATGTACAATTGCAGCAGAAGTATGCAAAACTAAAGCACCCATTTGCATTTAGAACCAAAAGCATGCCTTTTCATAAGTCTTTGCCTTGGCATTTTACTGCCTGATGTGTACACAGACATGTCATCTAAGCATATCAATAATCACAAGTTGAAAAGAATAGGCATGCATTTTGAGTCAGAGCTGTTTCTCAATACCTCAGCTGATTTTAGGGCATGAAAAGGAGAAAGGTAATTGCACTCAGAGGAGTACAGAACATCATGTGCTGGACAGTGAAATTCTTAGGCAGATTCCAGGCTACAAACTTAATTTCTTCCCTGATTTCTGACTAACAAGTACACATCATCATGCAGGGATAACCTAACCCCATAGCGATCTGGCAGGAAAGGCTCAGTCATTGAAACTCACTTAACCTGCACATGCAGTTATTAATGGTCTTTGATTCAATTAATTGTCCAGAGGAGAGTGCAATTGCCTGATAGGCACTGTGTTTCAGTTCCTCACTTCCACCCTAGACAATGTTCTATACAGGATTGGCAGGGAGCGTCTTTCAGCACTGGGAAAAGCACAAGGTTCCCTGGAGTCAAAATGAAAAGCTAAGGACATCCTGAGGTTTGGAAGGAGGTCCTCAGCGTGGGGAATCACCTTTGGGTATGTCAGAGTGTGTCAGGTTGGGGTGAAGGGCAGTCAATTTTCCCCACAGCAGACCAGTGTTGTGCTTTGCACTGGTAGCTGGAAAGGTATTGACAATATGCCAGTTTTTTGGCTACTGCCAAGCAGCGCTGGCACAGCATCAGTGCTGTCTCTCCAACATTTCCCACACAGATGGGCAAGATCTTGAGAGGAGACACAGCCAGGACCGTGGACCAAAACTGACCAAAGAAATATTCCATGCCATAGGGCATCTGCTCAGATATAAAACCTAAGAGAAAGGAGGGGGGATGGAGTGGGGGAGTGGGCATTCCTTATTTACCTTTGCCTTCTGAAGCAAGTGCTACCTGAACTGAAGCCCTGCTTCCCAGGAAGTGGCTGGGCATCTCCATAAAGAATAAGATCTGGTTTTTCACTTTGCTTGGCGTGTGACCTTCAGTTTTGCTTTTATAAACTGCTCTTATCTTGAACCACAAGGTTTTCTCCATCTTCTTTTCTCACACTGTCCTGCTGAAGAGGGTGTGATAGCCTGGCTTGGTGGCACTAGCCAAGAACTACTACGTACCACGCAGAGGAAAATAAGTCAAAAATAGTGGGAAAATTAGAGAAAAGGCCTAAGGCTGCAGAGAAAGAAGTCTGAATTCTTTTGTCAAAATATAGCAGTATGTAGGCATAAAAATTATTAACAAATTAGACCATCAAGTCAACGATTTGTACCCTTTTAATGTAGCCCAACAGCTATTTCATAAAGCACTTCTCTGAACAAATATTCAGTAGTAAACAGTCCAGTTCAGCTCCCTAGCTAAAATGATTATGGAAATAACAAATGTCAATTATTTGGTCCACTGTATAGCACTGAAATCAGGATACACCAGGAACAAATACCATGACTACAAATCCATACTAAAAAAATGGAAATGAACTCAGCAGTTCTTAGATCACTGAAGACCCAGACTGATTCAGTGTTGCTTATTGTGGCACTGGTAAATGTTCTCCCTCTAGGATAGGCACATTTCTCCCAAATCCTTGCCCAAAAACTTTAAAAGAAGAAACTGAGGGAGCTACATTCAGTTTGGCTGTTAAACAAAAAGACTATTAACTTTTCATCACTTGTATTTCAAATATGCTAAGCAAAAGTACATTTTGCAAGAGGCCTAAGATGGGTTTTTTTTCTTGAAAAAAGATGATTCACATTACACATATTATCATCATTCAAGAGTGACCATACTTCATTTGTTATGACATCTATGGATGATTACCAGCTCTCAACAGGTGTTAAGGCCATCAAAGAATTAGCCCATTTCTTTGCAACATCTTGCAGCCTTAACTTCTTTCCAAGGAGAAATATAACTGAAGCTTTCTATTGCTTGAAGAAGAATTTGATACACTAGAGAAGGGAAAAAAAATCCCAACAAGACAAAAAATCCCCCCAGCTGACAGGTAAAATTCACAAAGATTAAAGAATACATAGGGAAGAAAAATCTGTTATGGAATAATATTGAATACAAACATAGGTCCTTGTTTTGAAAATAGTTACATGTATTCCAAAATGCCAAGTCATTCCCACATTTTAAGGATGATAAATTTTTGAAGAATTCATTCAGTGTAGGTAGCTAGGTAAGCAGCTGCAGTGGGAACTGCAGGCTGAGCCCTGGGTGGGAACCCCAGGCCATGAAATATCACCCTTTGCATAACGAATGTCACAGGGACAATGCCAAGCATTCACACATTAGGCGTACAAAATTAGATAAGAGATTCTTCAAAGGTGTATTTCTTTTACTGTTCAAAAAATTAAAATTTTTTGCAAAACATTTCAGCACATTTTTACTTTTTGAAAGGTTAGTCCAAAAATGTGTTGCAGCAATTTAAGAAAGCTTAGTTTTAATAATTTTATATCAACATGATTTTTCAATGCCATAATGTTTTTTTAACTTCACATTTACAAAGTTATGAAGAAAATTACTTATTTAACTTTTTCAGGGTTTTTTTAAATATTATTTTAATAATACGTGTTCTTGTAAGCCTACTATTTTTACTGTTACATAATTTTAAAATTATTAATGTATGCTTTCTGAGTAGTACCACCTCACCCAAAGACATCTTGATAATTATTTTTCATTTCAGGATCCATTTTTTTTATTTGGAACTTCCATTTTTGCTGCAAGATATATTTTCACACTTTCTACTATTTCATACAAAGGCAAATGAGACTAAAGTTTAGATTGCCATTCAAATGCAGTGCTTTAAAACATCCTCCTCAAAAAAATACAGGTCTTGTCAAAGAAAATGCAGAATAGTTTTCAGCAGAAGTCATTAAAAACCACAAAATCACACAGTAAAGTCAAGATGAAATATACCAATGGAAACATTTACACCAGACAAGGTTCTTAGAAACAAAAACTCATAACCTCATTACCTGCTCGCATCTTGAAGAATTCCAAACAGAACCAGCGGGTAAGATCAGACTCACCTTCTGAATAGTTATGATTCCCTCCTGGGTGTCTTTGTCAACAGAAATTTTGAATACTCCCAAACCATCACCATCCACAATCTTGTACTCCATTTCAGCATTAGGTCCAACATCTGCATCTGCAGCTTTTATTCTGGCCACCACAGAAGCCACTGGCAAAGACTCTGGGACATTATACTGATATGATCCTGCAAAATTTAAAAATTTAATGAATTCAGAAAGCAAAAAAAAGAGAAATCTAGTTTTCTTAAATCTACCTTCCTTTAAAACATGTGCCTGAACATTTACTCAGGCTACAAGTTTTGAAATAAAATTGTCCTTTTGGCTAGGTTTTCTTTGTGATAGACTCTAAGTACAACAGGCATGTTCTTCTTCTCATGACAAGAGAAGTACAAGGCAAAGATGCAAAAATAAAATTCAAAACTTAAACGCAAATCATGATGTGAGTCCCTGATAATACAGACAGTTTTACTCTGCTTTCCAGAAAAAAAGCAAAGAAAAGCATGTAAAATAATGTCTATAATTATTCTATAGCTGTATATCTTCATTAGGCTGTTCACAATCTGAATATCACTAGAAACTAATATATATTAATTTCTTCAACAGTAAGTCCATCATCTTGAGAATTCTAGCTTTTTTTTATTCAAGCACGAAATGATATATATGCTGTCAAAAGTATATAAGTGTATTCTGTAGCCAATAACACCCTCACCTTCAAAAGCAACTCCAGTTATTCTATTATTATTTCAAGCAGCTGGTGGCTTGAAATAACAGGAAATCTATTATGTACAGATCTATTTTTTCCATCATTGGAGGTGAGGCTGGAGCCAACATGAATAGATCCTTCACATTACTTTAAATCTATGTTACCACTTTTTTTTTATTATTTATTAAGAAAAAAGGACCACAGACAGAACTCTATCAATAAACTGAGCTCTTTTGGTTTGAGTGTACAACTGTGTGCTCCTTTCTTTAGGTTAGGACGAGAGCCACCTTCATCACAAAAATCAAATGGAGGGAAGGTGACTTCCCAACTCTTTTGTGATTAACTCTTTGGAAATGCCGTAAGCACATGACAATGCCAAAGGAATACAAAGGATTAAGGGTAAAATTAAAGAATTCTGAAGTCCAACTGGCAAGACCTCTATTAGAATCTATTAGAATCCATATTTTTTTAATTTATTCATACAGAGGAAGTAAAATACATTAATAAATGTCCTGGCTGCTTCACACCATTTCAACTGATCTAGTGATACAGGTGGTCAGAGTCTTATAAACTACATGTTAATGTATCAATCTCTGAGGGTCCAGCCCTTGCAGATTGGCTTAAAATAATCTTAGCCAGATGCTCTTCAGAAGTGTTTTATAAAGCAAAGGGTTTAATAAATGAAATATATCAAAATAACAAATGTTACAGAAAACAAAAGCAAAGCCGCGCATGGGTGCCTGAGAAACCTCTGACACCCTGCTAGAAACACTCCAAAAAGACCCTTACTTCCTTTGGGCTCCTTCCCAAATAATGAATGTTTTAAGAGGGACAATTTGTCTTTTGGCCCAATAAAATTAACAACAGGCTTTGAGTTACACTCTCGGAGCCCAATCCATGCTCCTGTACTGGCACTGAGCCAATTACTGTGAGAAAAACACAGAACTTTCTAGTTAAACTTCCTGAAATGTCTAAAGGTAAAGTGAAACTCTTCCCCTATTCGGAAACACCTGCTGGGGGTGTGGGGTGCATTACTCCAATCTGGTATGCATGAGGCAAAGAAAAACAATACAATAGTATTAACAATAGTAATAATAATAATAATAATAATAATAATAATAATAATAATAATCTTGCATTCAGTGTTTAACAAAGTATTTAACATGGAAAATGAGCAGGTTTTGTTTAGAAATATCACAGTGTGTACAGAAAATAGCAGTGTTTAGGAATCATATTACAAGTCAGGTATTTACAAAGTAACTTACTGCGTGGGAAGCGGGGTGGGTTGTCATTAACATCGGTCAGGGTGACAGTTACAGATGTAGTCCCTGACAATCCTCCATTCTGCCCAACCATGTCCTTAGCTTGGATAACTAAGAGGTACTGGTCCTTGGCTTCTCTGTCCATATTGGGAAGGGCAGTCTTGATAACACCTGCAGAAAGACAAAGTGTCAAGGATGGCACAAGCAAAAATATGCTACTGTGAAAGCTGAGTTTGCCTGTAAAAGGCAACAGCAGATCAGTGATTACAGCAGGAGTGGAATGAATTAATTTCAATACTAATATAACAGATTTTGACTAGGAGTTGCACTGACATAACACAAGCTTATTTTAAATAGTCACCAAACCCACCAATTTTTATTTACTAGATTCACTGGGCAATGCTGTGCATGATTGTGTTTTTCAAGTATCTTCTCCTTGAACTAGTCTTCCAAATGTCTTGGGTAACACTCTCTTCCTTGGAAGGTGTAACCTTCTGTATTTGATTTCCCACTCTTTTAGAGCTAGGAAGAACAGAGTATTCTGCTTTCATTTTTAAAATTCTAAGGTCAAGATTTATTTCACTATCTTTTGAATATCCATTCAAGTCATTAACCTTTAACCAATACTGATAACATGCCACACTTTACAGATATATGAAATAATCTTATTTTGCCATATATTGGGTTGACCAATATCCACTTTTGAATCATTGGTATAATTAAAACATTTTTATTTTTTTTAAATGAAATATTTAAATATCTGAAGTAGTTTTGCTATGTCCATTTGATGATCTGTATAATCAATTAATTAATTTGTAATTAATTGACATGAAATGAAAACTACAAGAAAATTCCGTGTTTCATCTTTTCAACTATGCTGATATACATCAAAAAATAAATATGCCTTCTCAAAATATGATGCTTTTATGAATATTTCATGCTCAGTACATAGTACAGATGCTAACCCTGATTTCCAGAGAGGCAGCCATTTGCTCCTCCAGCACTTAGTGTCAGCAGTAAAAGAAACATAAACAAACTAAATAAAGAAGAGGCACATCGGGACACATATCTCTTCATCTGCTATTTGCTGTATGTTTGCTTAGAGTTTTATTCCTTTTTTTCCCTTATGAATGTTGGACTTGCCATTAATCACCCCTGGATGGAAACATTTATTTCACAAACAGACTGCCTGGCACTATTTCAGGACATGTAAAAATATAATTACAAGACATGTAAAAATATAATTAATATACATTTTAATAATGTTATTGTTTCTACTTTGTTTTTCTTGGCGTGCTTGTTTTTCTGCCATAGTTGAATTACCAGGCAAAGTTACCCAACCATTTGGAAGCAAACTGTCATGCACACATGAAATTTGAGTATCACATCAAAGTGATGAAAAGGTATGCAAATATTTCGGTGTGAATTCTTCAAGATTTTTATTTAGCAGAAACTACCATATTATTGTTCAAGGGCTGCCTGCAGTCATTATAGCAACATACATGGTACATGAGCACACATGGAGAGGGAGAAAGAAAAACGGAAAAAAACACTACAAATCACACTCACTGAAGGGAAAAGGACAGTGTTATATATCCCTGCTGAGCATGTATTTGTTGCAATATAAAGATAATTGTAGCACTTATTTATGCAAATTTAGATGTTTCTAAATAGAGTGTAACGATTTGGTCACAATATTGGGACTCAGGTCTGATTCATATCACAGATTTTTTATGGTTAAAAGGATAAATAGTTTTTTTTTCTCTTTTGCCTCAACTTGGTTATATCCAAAATGAAGATCATAACTCTTCTCCTTGTAGGTGTAAATGAAGGCTCAAGCACTAAACTGAAATGAGCAGAGCAAGAACCTACTTTCCTGCTTTATGAAATGATACAGCAGAATGGATAGTATTTATTAAACCAACAGAGGATTAAAGGTTGTATTTTGTTGTGGCTTAAAAATATACACAAAATTTCAAGAAAATTGTTTCAGAAAATTTCAAGAAAGTTTCACCAGTAGTATGCTTTGAAAGCGGCAGCAAAATATTATATCTGATAGGCATAAGAAGTACAGTGTTTTCTTCTTCAAATTGATAAAGAACAGATTCATATCCCACAACAAAACTTTAGTTTGAAAAGTAGAATGGAGAGTTATTGTGCCTCAAGCCTATTCTTATGGAACAGGCTATGTGACATTTAGATATTTTGGAAATCTGAAAAAAATGTTCAATGTATTTTGAAATTTTCACTGATAAGAGAGATGACAATAGGCAGCAGACCAAGCAGCTGGTAGATTGAAAAGATAATAAATTCTATTCCAGCAAAGTCTGTTTATTACATAGCTCAGATGTGTGGCTCTCATAATCTATTCTAAAGAATAAGAGGTTAAAAGATCAATAAAACACAAATGCATTAAATTAACCAAGAGGTCATATTAATAAGCTTCTAGCTTTTTTTGATGTGCGTTTTTTCAATGCACATTTTCCTCTTTTTCTCAGCATTACTGCAAAGGGTTTATATAAACTTACCTGTTTTGGGCTCCACAGAGAAGTAAGGCTGTCCTTGCAATATGCTATAAACCACTCGAGCACTGTTGCCATAAGTAGGATCATCTGCATCAGTGGCCGTCACTTGAACCACAGAGGTACCTGTAAAATGTTTGAGGAACTATTTCACACGAAAGATAGAAAAATCTGAACTACATTTACTCATTATGCTGTGCCAGTACATATCTGAAACAGTGCGAAGTGTCTTTTTAACAAGTGTTCATCATTTCCATGCTGACTCTGTTTAGTGTATAAGGTTCTATTTGTAAACTAGTAATATCAGCTATTACAGAATTCCATCTTCCCAAATAGTCACAAGCATTGACTCACAGCAGTAAAAACCATCTTACTCATTAGCTCCTCCTTTCTATCTCTGCCTTTGCTTGGTGGAGTGTATGCCAACAAAATTTCTATAATGACAGTGAAGCCTGAAGTCTGTTTGAGTATGGAATACAGTAGTAGTAGTCTTCCTTTTAAGAGAAGTCAGCATGCTAAAATTGCAATATCTCATTAGAAATTCAAACATACATACTTATATATGTTTTACAAATTTTGATATATGTGCACAAAATTATTAGCCTATAAAATTATTTACTGCTTCATAAACAGATGGCTGAAGAGTTTCTCAGCTCAGAGAAAAGCTGGTGAAAGATGTCTCTAAACTCCTTTAAAAAGCAGCAATTCCCTTTAATATGCAACACTGATTTCCTTCAATATATCTGCAATATCAGCTGTGGTACTATGTTGCATAAAAATTCCTTGAGCAAGAAATGTCTCTATGTTGACAGAAATAAGAAAGAAAAATTTCTAACTGGCTGATAAAAAGGTTATATTTTGTGAGGACCTCATTCTGCATCCAGCTCCTATTCATTATGTTCTCCATGTCAGTTCCCATTTGTTTCGTTCTATACAACAGCTTCCATGGTGTATGCTGAGAGCAGAATAAAATAACAGCCGGGAGTCAGGGCCTTGGCCATGGTCACCACCCTTTGATAGACAGAAAGGATTATTTTTTCCCACTGGCAGATTGTCTGGAACATTCAGACCTTCCACTGAACAGCCCAGGGACCCATTTGGAGGTGAGATTGCAAATTAATATTGTAGCAATTTGGCAGATGCCCAGTAAAGGTCTTCAAGAGAAGATTGCTTCATAGACTTTATTTAGACACATGATTAGAGAAAAGCATTTGTTAAACACAGTGTTCATTTTCTGAAAGAACATATTTTCAACATGTGAAAATGAGACCAGCAAGTTTTGAAATCACTTTTTTAAGAACAAACTGCAATAGCAAGTGTCCAGGGTGAACAGAATATAAATAGTATTCTGGTCAGTTTTACTTGGAATTTTCAGGAAATGGGAAAAGGTTCTGAAGTTCCTTTTATCTAATACAGTATATCTCCCATCCATTTTCCTCATCTCTTCCATTCTCAGTTAAGTAGATCATAAATGGAGCCTAGGACTATGCTGAAAGTTTGGAGGGAGGATTAAGTGCAGCCCTCCATAAAATGGAACAAAGAATAGGTCTTGCTTGAAAGAATTCTGACCAGATATGATCATTCTTAAGGTAAATTTATTCAGGTTATGGCCTAGCTGGCCCATATTCCTGATCTCTATTCCTGAGGTATCGATGACAAAGTAGTATGATTGCAATTCTATTTAAATGCAATTTTTCTCTCTTGTAACCTATTTTTGGACAGGGACAAGGTTCTTCCCAACCCGAAATTTCACATGCAACCATTAAGTAGATGGAAAGTTTAAAAAGAAAATTGGTAGTTAATCCATCAAGTAATTTATCAGTTATGGGACTTAAAATACATCCATTTTCTGTTCACCAGTAGCTAAGAGCTTTGATTCAGTATGTCAAACTGATTTTACAGATTGCTCTATAATGTAATTTCATACAGGGACCTATTTTAAACTTGCCAAAGTCTATCCAGCTTTTGAGAACAAGGGTATCATAATGACTGTTTGACGTCCTGTGTTCTTTGTGAAAGCCAGGCTTACCACATTTACAAAGTCACCAAGCCCTGCCAATGAAGCTTACAATGTCTGCAAATATTGGCAAAAGTGCTCATACACCTCACACACAGTTACGTCTTTGCCCCCTGCTCTTGCTGCTTTCAAGGGCTCCAGACCAATACAAGATCAAAGAAATTACAAGCTCTGCAACTTCAACACAGACATTTTCGAAATGCTGCAAGTTTAGAAGTGCTTGTTTGCTGTAAAAATCTATTGCTGTAGCAAACAAACCCTCTGCATTTCTTGAAATTAATAAAGCCATAATCTGGATCTAATTGTCTCTCTCCTAAAACACATGATTCCTTCAGAAGAGGGTGGTTTTTAAGTAGAAATTCTAACATCAATTCTTTCCACGATAATTCCATTTAAATGTAATCAGTAACTAAAAACAATTAAACTTTTCCAGTCCCTCTGTACTAAACTTCTTCTAAACTTCAGTGGGGAAAAGATCTGAAACCCATGCTACTGTCATTATTTCTTTACTAACTGCACACAAAAAAGATGAGCTTCTGAAGCCCCATGCTGAGAGGGAGATTTCTGCACAGCATATTTTTAAGAATTTGCAAGGTAACAGAAGGTATTCTAACTATGTGAAAAGTCCTATGTGTAGGAAATATGTTCCAAGGAAACAAAATGCACAGAAAGATCTGTATTTGAGGATTTCCAGAGATTTTTTCCAGAAGAAGCAGATTGCTTTTGAAGAACAGGAATTCCTTCAGAGTATAATTGCCACACACTGCTGTCTTTCTTTCTGCAATGGATTGATGTCAAAATAAAATACTTACTTCTCTTTTTAAAAAACTCAAAACATAAAGTCCTGGGCATACTTATGGATAGTAAAAACATTTAAAAGTGTGAGAAAAAATGGGTAGTTGCATTGTATTTCCAAGTACATCTTCTTAGAAGAGTTTGTGTTCCTGAAATTGTCCTCCTTGCAGCTGTGAACACCTTGCCTCACCCTCTAGTAGAGACAGTCAGCTGTCATACATGCATCCAAGATTAGGACTTACAGGTAACAGGAACAGTCAACAAATGGTACCACATCTTTACTCTATTCAACAAAAGGAGTGTTCCAATAAATCCAATAAACTTTAGTCACTGTTGTTCAGAACCGTGGAGTGCAAGTGTAGACAGGACACTGAGCCTACCCCAAACTTTCATTAGTGACTTAATATAAACTGCAGCTTTGCAACTATAGCTTTAAATGTTACTTACAGTTTGTGTGTTTTGTAGGGGTTGAAAAAATAAATATGTGTTATTTATTTTAAAAATACCCTTCTCTTTTAGATATGGATTGCCCTAAAATTATTTTTCTCTACAGTTATGTCCTTTTAACAAAGCTCAAATATCAGTTTATTAAAAATAATTCTACATGTAGAAACTTTATAAACTTTTTCAGCAAGTGTAGCAAGTGCTGAGAAAAAATCTGTGCTGCTTATCAAAGTGTTTCACACAATTCTTTTTTTGATAGTAGCTAGTAACACACTTAATTCTGTGTAACTGGCACAGATTCCTGGTTTAATTTCCCAGAATTTTTGAGATAATTTGTAACATAATATTTAAAACATATTGGTAGAGATTACTAAATTACAGTAATCTTAGAACTTTACCTGTTTATACTGATATTACAGTAAAAGGACATGAGGATATTTGTATAGAGGATCTTGAATTTAGAACGCTATTTGTAGTTAAATTTAGCCAAGTCAAGGCTCAACAATATTCCTGACACACTGCAGAAATGAACCTTTTTTGTGATAGGAAGAAAAAGCTAAACTGGTTGCTCAAATTTGAGTTGGAGATCCTTTAAAGGGATCCATTTTGAATCTCTAAGTGTGTATTTTAGAAAAAAAGCTCTACAGAGCTATTTAGAAAGCTTGCTAGTAAGCTGCAGTATATTTTATGCAAATTTTGAAATAACATTTTATGAGAAATGATTCTGTGACTTCTGCTTTAATATTGGTGAGATCATTCAAAAGCAAACTAGATTAATTTAACAAATGCCTAATTTTGAAACTGCACAAACCCTTATCAATTGAATTTTAGCCACATTAACAAATTGATAATAGAGCTTTAAGGCAGTCCGTTATTAATGGTATTAATTTATATTCATAATTATTATAATAGCACATAATTAATGATGTGCACTATGTCTAACACACAAAATAATTCCATGACAGCATCATGTTTCTACACAGTATCAGCTGCTACTAAAAACATTAAACACTTTTTTTATCAAGTTATCCAGAATTCCTGCATAATCCTTACATACAACAATCCAGACTGATTCTGCTCAGTATCTTCTGGTATTTCTGTACTTCTACCTCTGGGCCCCACCCAGAAATGATGCAGCAATGCCTCCATAGCCTTTTCCCTCCAGGGGTGTGAAAAGGAAGAGTCAAAGCCCTCTTTCATCTCCTCCCTGTCCTCCCACAGCCTCGTTATTTTGCCTTCACTTGGGGAAAAACTCAAGAATGGTCCTAGCTAAGCAGCAAGATCAGACAAAGGGAAAGAGAGGTGGCTTGTCCTTGGAGAGAGACACTTCATGCAAGCTCTCAAAGCCCACTGCACCCTGTATCAAAGATTTAAGTCTGATACAGGGTTTTTGCTTTCTTTTCTTAATTATATAATTAAGATACTTCTATCCATCTCAGTCAAGGGCAATGAACATGGCAGGAGAGATATTTGTAGTGCTGGGTAATGAGCAAAGTTGTTGATATGGCTGGAGAGCAGAGAAGATTAAACAAACCAAAATTATGTTGGGCATTGGAATTCTCATCCCTACTTCCCTTGGATAGAACTCAAACAGACCAGTATCCTTTCGTTTGAAATATAATGCTGCTCAGTTTTTAAAAGACCAAACACACTTTTAAAAAAATACGACAGAAGCAAGTCCTTATGATTTTCAGATAAGCCATATCTTTGGGTGTTTGCCATGAATAGATTTACAAGCCATCAAGATATTTACTCTGTTCAGGATAATCAATATAATTGGGCCTGACCCAAATATAATTTGAACTTGACCTGAAGTCATTTCAAATAAAAGAAGAGATTGACTTCAATTAGCCTTAGATAATGTCCAAAAATATTTGTCAAATAAAATACAGAACCATTATACTTGCATAACCAGCCTGTAGGTTAAAGGTTATAGCTTTCCAAGATTTAGAGTTAATTTGGGTTTATAATCTTGTATTCTCTTCCATCTCCTTTAATATCCAATTAAAAACCCTTGTCATGGATATAATTTTAAACAAAATAGGAGAGAGATACTTTCTATCTCCTTAATATTTCATGGATGCTCTAGGTGATTAATTAAAAATTATGTTATATGAATAAAGTATGAATTGCTGTAACTATGTAAGACAAAGTGCAACAAAGTGTGACAAAGGAATTTCTTGGTAATCCTTAACTCCTTAACAATGCAGTATTTTGTAGATGTGTGATAGTAACCATGAAGATGTTTAAAATGTGCACTTTCAGGAAGTTCATGAATCTGAAACCACCTTTAGTTGACACAAATCTCACAGAGTGCACAAGTCTCAGTTAATAATTTTGCATAATATTTCACCTGAAGTGAAAATACATTTGGTGTTGCATGGTCCATACGGGAGAGATTTTATTTTGTTCCTTTATGATGTAAAGATTCAACAAAATATGCAAAGCAACTCATTTGGAAAAATAGCCCCCATATTCTCCACTGCACACAGTGCACTCCCATAGATTGATTTCCAATATATTTTTAGAACAAATGGATCATAGGCGTAGAGGCATGGATTTGTAAGTGTTGGTAAACCTCATATATCTGTAGTACTTGTCTATACATCAATATGCCAGTGCAAGAAAAGGCAGAGGTGATAAATGCAAAGGTGAAATATGGAGATAATTTCAAGTCATAAGATAAAAGTGAAAAAAAATCTAATGGTTGCTGCATGCTACATCTTAAATTATCTTATTCTAAAATAAAAGGGCAACTTAATTAAGAAAAAAGATGTATTTTAGAACAACATATTTTTGAAGTGGATTATTTAGGTTTTACAGTCTTAGATTATCTGTTTTCTAGATTTTTTTCAAAGTTCAGAAGTAAAATTTCCCAGCAATATATCACAACTTCATCTCTTCCCCGTTTCTCTGTAAATGCTGTGATGTCTTTCTTCCAAGGCTAATATTGCCTCCTCAGCCATCCACATAGTGCTTGAGTGACAATGAGCAAATGACAAGAATCAATGAGAAATTATGTCTGTGCTCACTGCTTAGTAAAATAAATGTAGAGAAAACTCATTAGCAATATTTTACTTATCTTTTATTGACTCCTAAGCTGAGTTTCAAATACATAAGCAATTCTTCCTACTGATTGCTGCAGGTCACTTGAGTAGGGAAGATTTGTTTTCTCTCTCTAGCTCCAATTTAGATTCATTGTTTAACATTAACAAAAAAAAAAAAAAAAAAAAAAAAAAAAAAAAAACCAAAAAAAAAACAGGAGATTGGACTGAGGAAACTATAGCAAATTTTATGTGCAGCCATACTGTAAGAGTACCATATTTTAATATGGTTTAAAATCAGTCAAGCGAAAAAAATCTTTATTTCAATCACCACAGAACTCTCCCAATCTGAAGTGAGACTTCCCATAGACATATTTGCAGTAAAATAAATTGGGGCTTTTTGTTTGGTTTGGTTCAGGGTTTTTGTTTCTTTTGTTTCTGGTTTTGTGGTTTGTTTTGGGGTATTTTTGGTTTTTTTTTTTTCTTTTTCGTTTTTTGTTTTGTTTTGGTTTGGTTTTTTTTGTTTTTGTTTTGGTTTTTTGTTTGTTTGGGTTTTTTTGTGCTTGCATTTATAATTTCATCTTAAAGTAACATTTACCAAAACGGCTCTGGGCCAAGCCTTAATCTGGTCTGAAAGAGTCAGCTTTCAAAGGAACAGTGGCACCTGACATTGGATGAACATTTGGTTACTTTAGAATGAAGAAAAAATGGATTTGATTTTTAAATTCTTCCCTAATTCAAACTCAGGAAAAATCAGCATTTTTGAGTTTCCAACAAAGTTTCTGAAGCCTCTAAAACCCATTCTTCCCTGATTTCAGTAGAACTTTGAACTATCTCAAGTTGTACCCCAGTTCCTGCTGCTTGTCTATATTCCCCAGAAAATGGGGTTTCAATGCAAGAAAAAATCCAATAAACTATTACCAAAATGTGCAAAACTTACAAAAAAGGTTATGCTATTCACTAGCAAGAATTTGAAGAGTTTGTAATGAACAGACCTTATCTGAATGAAATTATAAATTATAACCTCTGAGTACCGTAACATAGGTGTGAAACTTATTACTGTTAATGGGAATTATAAAACAAAGCCTCTGGGCCCTGGAATGACAAATAAACCATAAAATGGTTATCTGAATCCTTGCACAGCTATTTGAGTTTCACAACATTTTTGAAAGGGTAAATACTTAATCTAGCATGTTATTTCCAGTTAAGACTTGAAATATCTAACTGTTGCAGGTGCCTCATAGATAATTAAGTAGCTTAGTGCAAAACAGTAAAAAATAATGAAACTTTTAAAAAGGCAATAGGAACAAATTTCCCACAACACCAACAGCGTATTTTGCACTTACCCACAGGAGACATCTCAGGAACTCCAGCAGTGTAGGGGCCATCCAGAAATTTTGGCTCATTGTCATTGATGTCCTGAATCTTAATGACGAACTCAGACTCTGGCTCCACGGGTTTATTAGTCAGCCTATCTAGTGCTTGTGCTCGGAGCGTGTAGTAGGCCTGCTCCTCTCGATCCAGCCTCTTGGTAGCATGAATGTCCCCCGTGTTCTCATCAATAATGAAAATGGAACTTGCCCCTTCGCCTGACAAGATGTATTTGATGGAACCATCTCCTTTATCAACATCAGAGTGAAGCTGGTGAAAAATTTATGAGAGATGAGGTTAACTTACAAGAGAGTCAGTGGCATGTAGATATGTAAAAAAAAAAATCCTATGCTGAGCAGTAGTACATGAAATTTTACTGTTCCTGGAAATACAAGATGAATGTTCATCACACACAACATGTGAGGGATCATTATAATCTGTAAATTTGTTCCTTTAAGCAAGAAAACTTCATTCTTTCCTGCAAACCATCTCACTCTTCTCATGCCAGATTTTTACATAGGCAAGCACATGCACACATATGATCATAACCATGACTTCATTCCTATCTGAATTTAACCTCGCTGCTCACTTCATCTTATAATCCTACTGAAGGGTGAGACTTCAACCAATGTCAGTATAAACTTAAAATGTCACTGTGTGTTTTGCTCTTGCATGTATTTACGTATTTTCTCAGTTTTTACTGCAGCAAAACATGTCAAATGTTCCTCATGAGGGAAAGCAGCAGGGCAGGTACTGATCTTTTCACTTGCATGACCAGCAACAGAATTCAAGAGAATGGCATGCAGCTAGCTCAGGGAGGTTTACGTTGGATAGGGATAACAGGAAAGTTTTTCAACAAGAGGGTGGTTGGGTAGTGGATCAGGCTCCCCAGGGAAGTGGTCACAGCGCCAAGCCTGACAAGAGTTAAAGAAGCATTTGGAAAACGCTCTTGGGAACACAGTGTGACTCTTTGGGGTAGTCCTCTGCAGGGCCAGGAGTTGGACTTGATTATCTTGGTGGGTCTCTTCCAGTTCAGCATATTCTATGATTCTATAAAATGAGATAAAATGTACTGGTTGATAAATTACTCACTACTATATGATGGGCCTGTAACTTAAATTCTTCACTTCCATATCTTGCTTTCCATTATCTAATTACAGAAAAACGCAGACTCTGAGAAAGACCAAGGTGTCCTGGCACTTTCAGAAGCACACAGCATTGAAAGCTCGGTGCAGTTTCCCTGGGACTACTTGTAGTAGGCACACAAGAAATATATTCAATAAGTCAAAATATTTCTTCCATTAGAAAGACAAGGTAGATTTACAGAAAGAATTTTTTTTCTCATCACTCAAGATATTTTAACTTACAGAGCAAAATCCCACAGGTTTTCTAGCTCTTTTATGTCCACTGAATTTCATCTTCCTGTTACAGAGCACCTCTTACACACCTCTTAAACTTGTATCAAGAATGTAATTGATCTGGATAGCATGTAATAGTAACATGCACATATAATATATTTATTACTGTACAAGTGAAAAGAATATCAGTAAAATTAAAAGTATTTTCTTGCTTGTTAAAAGTGGATTAACTTGTAAATGGCTGAAGACAATGTTAAATATGTCTGGATTTTTCTATCTCATATCTTCTTTGTACCTGTCCTAATTCCATGTTATCTTGAGTTGGGAGGTAAGTTCACTGTCATCACCATCATCATCATCACAATTTCTATCACTAATCTTTTTTCTCTCTGTTAGGAGTATCACTGTGACAGTATTCACTTCCCAAATACATGCAGAAAATTGTTATCTTGGGCATGACAGCACAGCTGCAAAATCTTTTCCCGTTTCAGCAGGGAAGTATTCATGCCCAGTTTTGAATTTTTCAGCTGGATAACTAGCTGCCTATTTCTTACACATTATTTCACTTACACTGTTTGGATATCTCATACTTATGCAATTACTGTGCACTCCTCTCTTTTATGACAGAAAGGGAATCCGGAGCTTTGGACTGGATTAGAAAAACAGAACTAGGGTATCTAAATCAGATTAGCTACATTATTTCAAAATAGGGTTTATCCTTACTCTGCTTCTACCTAAATCCAGAGATAGCTAAACAAGCCTGAAATTTCTTTGGTGGAGTTCCCTGAACATTTAAAGCCCTACTTCTCTGCACACTCAGGAATAAACAATGCTGACACTGTGAGCAGGCTAAGGTAAAATGTATCTCACATTCAGGCTCTTTCAAGATCCACAGCACTGCATATTCCTCAGTCCCAGTGACTGGGGTTTATTGAACAAACTATACCTCTGTTCGACTCACACATCTGACAGCTGAGGCTTCCAATGCTTTTTCAAACTTGACTGGAAGAAGTATCCATCTTCCCTACAGAGGAGCAGTGGCCTGTGCAAGTAAGAATCTGTCTAATATGTCTTTGATTTTGTTTGACCTTTTTTTCCTTCCTCTTTTCTTTCTCTAATACCTACTTCAGGGTGCATAGGTCTCCTGTGTGCTAGAGAGGAATTGTGTGGGTTTCCCTACATAGCCAGAATCCTACAGTCTAAGCTGAAAAGCTGAACACCACTTCACACAAGAACTGAGGTTATGGGATACAAAGATTCAATGCCTTTGTCTTAAGTGATTCTGTTTTCTCCATACCCCATATTCTAGCTGGTCTTTCTATGGTGTCTGAGACTCTCATATTGTCCCTGTAAAGGCTGTTCCACCTTTCTGGCATACTTTAGGATGGATACCGGATGTGACAAAAGCAGAGGACACCATCATACACAGCAGTTCATCAGGCAGAGCACTTTTCTGAATGTTAGAGGTGTACAAGCAAATCTCTGTAAGCAGAGAAAGGAGAGTTTCCATATCTCAGCTGCTGAGAGCAGCATGGTGCTGTCCTATGGGGATGGAGCTGAGTCCATCAGCACACTACAGCGGTGTCAAACTGCAGGGCTGCATAGCCTACCTTTCACCTTTCATCTGCATCCAATCCTATCCCAAATAACTAACCAGGACTGCTTTGGGAGAAAAAAAAAAAAAAAAAAAAAAAAAAACCACCACCTTCAGGAGAGAGGCCAGTAAATCCTTGAAGATGCACTGAGCAAGGCATCCCAGGAAAGGAAGAAATTGTGTAGTTTCAGCATTTCCCATTTGCTCACTCAGTGGCTTGCTGATTAACAACACATTATTCTTTAAGGAGTTTCACTTTGAGGTCCATAAATCTCCTCATGGATTGCACTACAGTGGCTGGTGACCTGGAGTGAAATTCTTAACAGAAGCCACTTTTTGGAATGATGCCTTGGTAAGAAAACTGCTACCGCATGGATTAGTAAAGGGATTAGTGAGGACCTTTGTTATTCCAAGGTTAAGGCTCTGGAACTGAAAACTTCTTTGTATCTTTTATTAAAACTTTGTTCTACTGAGCATTTAAAAACTGTGCTGGCCCATGCTCAAATTAGTAATGTACCATTCTCTACCTACTTAACCGCAGGAAGGTGATATAGCTCAAGATTTACTTTATCTTTGGCACTATAGAACAATCAATTCAGTGTAAAGCACTCTAAAGAGCTTTTTTCAACACTTTTATATGCATTTTAGAGGAGATCTGAGATAACTTACAAGTACAGCACAAGAGAATAATGCAAAAAACAAAAAAAGTACTTTGCCTAAAATATTGAGTATTTTTATGCAATTTTCATCTATTTCCCAGTTTCACACAACATAATTGTTCCGTACAGTGATCTTCAAAGTCGTTAATGTAGAGGCATCAATGCTTTGCAACTACGAACAACATTTTTGAATGTCCCATAAAATATTCACAACTTTGCTACTACCAAACATGACTGCAAACTACGTGTGGTTCCAGCTATTTAAGTTAACATCGTAGGAAATGAGAAGTACACTTTTCCATATAATGTTGGCTTTAGTAAACACTTTGTAAATTTTTTGTTGTTGTCAGGTTTTCTCGTTTGTTTTTGTTTTGGGGTATTCTTTGCCTCCTTTCATATTGAAGAAATAAGACCTGGGATTTTTATTTGTTCTTGTAATTAATTTGGCAACAATTATATAGACTGGTGCTTGGTGCCATGGTTAAGTTGAGGCTAGGGTTGGGTTGGACTTGATGATCTTGGAGGTCTCTTCCAACCTAGTGATTCTGTGAATTATATTAGTCCTCAGGACAATAGTATTTTACAGGAAGGTTCCAGAATGCATCTATGGCCATGCTATCTGCCAGTTTGCTTTTCAGTCCTCTCACTTTCTACACAGCCATTCTTGTAGGAGACAGAACTGAAGCTCAATCTGTAGCTGCACATGGGGACTATGGCTTTAGAAGCAGAGAGACTCAAGACAAAGTAACTTTTAAATTCTTATTTCAAGAGACATGGAGGATTCAAGGATTCACTGGGTAAATCTCATCTGGTCCCATTGTGGGTCAATCCAGACAATTCTTATTTTAGAATCAGTTCGCCATAGATACGGTAAATAAAACACAGTGTTTTCAAAAAGAATGATAGAAACAGTTGTATGCTTCCAATTAATTTTATCCATTGCCACCTCCATACAATATCCATGATGGTGACTCTCCAGCTTGCCTTGGCTATCCACTAGTCTTATTTTCAGTATGAGATTCATGATCCAATTCTCATATGCTGATCCTATAGCTTTTTTGTTACATACCGCATACATTTAATATGAAGATTCTAAGAGTTCTGAATTTGGGTGATCCCTGCATGTACAAGAGTACATAAGAACAGGAAAGGGAAGCAACAATCCTCTAGGGAGAGATGATGTAATTTTTTTTGCCAGAAGGATAACTTTTGATGTGCTAGGAAAGTTAGCAGAGAGCAAACAGATCTGAGAATAAAAGCCACATAAGCCTTGTCGACGCAGAGGGACAATGAACATAAATAGTGCACTTTTTCATGTTCTTTAGAAGATAATTTATTGAGAGCCCTCTGTTGACTCTGAACTCAAGCTAAAAAAAACCCCACTCAATCTTTTTAGGCTCTCAGTTTTAAAAAACACTTGTTTGAATATGTGTGAGAGAAGGAAGCAGTCAGCTTCACTAAACAGCAAATGTGTTATTACCCTAACTCTTTTAATAAACCAAATCTTTTTCTCACTTTTTTTTGGCCCTACAGCAATATTGCTTAGTCTAGGGTCTCACCTAATATATTTATGTCTATGTGGACCTTTAGGGTGGTGATTATTGTAGGGAAACCTAAATAAAACATTTTTTTCAAAATTCCTAATACTCAATAGTTTCTAGATATTGCCTATTTGTAGGTTAAGATCTGTACAATCCAAGACGATACAGTTTTGTATCACTTGGCATTAAAGAACAAATGCAGTATTTCCATTAGAGAAGGAGATTTATTTTTCTTAGTAAGGAGAGGTACTGCTCTGCATTATTAAAAGCATTTAAAGTATTAAAAGCAGTTTATCTGGTCACTACTCATCTCTTGTATTTCTGAATGGAAGGTTTGCCCCTTTTCTGATTTTCAGTTCAAGCTCCTTTAAAGCAGGTGCAATGTTCATATGCCTCTCATCTCTGATTTCTCTTCCCTGAAGATCTATCTGTGTGTTTGTTTCTCTCTGCACCAGCATGGTTAATGATTCATTGCAGAGTTTATCAATTATTGGTGAAGACGAAAACGGAAGGAAGAACATGAGGAGCTGATGGTTTTTTGACAATAGCAGAATGACAGAAGTAATGAAGAGAAAGAGATGGATGGGGAAACAACAGATGCTTCAATACAATCTAGTTTTGCTGCTCTCTGAGACCAATGTGCCCTCCTTTGCAGAACAGAAGTTTTATCAAGGAGGGGTGGCCTTGTCTGCACCCCTTCCTTTCTCTCTATGAAAATAAGTAGAAAAGGAGGAGAGGAATAAAAACTGCCTCCTCCTCATGCCCTGTGCAGCATCCATAATTATTGGTGATATGGAACTGACACAACTTCAATTTTATTCCTGCCTCCTCACAAAATGCAAGGAGGCACTAAGAATCAAAAACAACCATGAAAAAGAAAAAAAGAACTCCAAGAGAGAAGCAATTCTCTTGTCCAATTTATAACCAAAATTTACTATAACAAAACAACTGAGAACAGATTGTGGGAAGAAGAAACTTTTCTTCATGCCCCCTTCTCCCTCTCCTCCTTTCTGGGAAGATTTAAAAATGGTATATAAAGATTAAACATGTAATTTATAAAAAATAAAAGAAAGCTGGTGATTTAAAACAAAACCCCAGTTTTACCATTTCTATTAAATTTTGGTCATCACAACAGCCAGGTTCTTAAAACTGCTGTTCTTGGATTTTCTTGGAGTCAATATTTACTATGGTTACACATACAAAGATTTCAAATCCCTTTTCCCCTTAGGTCACCATTGTTAGTATGTGTTTTGTGATGACTCATAAAATACTAGATATGAGTAGGGGTTTTTTTCTCCTTTTTTTTTTTTAATTTTTTAAATGTAACGCTATATTTCTCAATTATCAGGATAACTAAGGGTTCAGTGTTGGTGCTTTGGAAAAATTTCAATGCAACTAATAACTAATATTTAAAATTCAACCTAGACAATGGAGTTAACATTTCAGTAAAATCTAATGTGCACACATACCACATTTCTGCAATGTCTAAAGGCTTCACAAACACATTAGTTACTAATAGGATCATTGTCTTCAGAGGGAGCTATGAAACTATCATTCTTGTAAACTGAAACCATATTTCAGTATTAACAGCCTAAGACATCTTTTTAAATTTATCTTTCAGTCTGATTACAGAAGTCATATGGGAAAGAAAAAGATTCCTCAACATTTTATTGATGTCAGCAAAGGCCTGTGATTCATATAATTGACTTTATACCTAGGCACCAGGGAAAGAATTATTCAGTAGGTAATGATTTTCTTATAAAAGTCTATTCTCCAAGAAATGTTCAGAAAGTGATAAAGGAGCTCCTGGAAGGCTTTTGTTTGCTTTTGGTTTTATTAATTTATGTTAAACTATAGTATAGGCCTAGGCTCAGAAAGAAATATGCTGGTCTACATTCTGTGCTTTCAGCATAACAGATAATACTGAGGACAAGAGATCAAGTCAATATAAGCGGCTAGACCCAAAACTACAACACACTTAATTAGAGTCTGAACAGAAGGAATATGCTTGTAATGCTACCAGAGTTTCCTTGTCTCAGCAATGTTGTCAGCATAGCAGGGACCCAGCACACACAACTGTGTCACTGTGGCACAATTTGCCATGTTGACATACTGGCAATTTCAGGCCCTGTTTTGTTGCCTTCAGACTTGCTCTTTGTCAGGCAAGTGCAGAGACGGTCACAAAGGAATACAACAAGGTCTCATGCTGCAGACCACAGTATAACCACATTATATTTATCTAACACAAGCAGTTGGTGACAGGGTTACTAAAAATCTGGTCAGCCCAGACAAGACTTCCCTTCTGACTTAATTTAAAATACACAAAACAGTATCAGAAGTGCTCAGAGCTGACCAAAGCCCTAAGAACTTCTGAGACAATTGAGGTCCAGGACATTTGAGATCTCTTCACATTCAGCACTGACTCTACAGGCTGGCTTAACTCAGACTGCCTCTGAATCATATTTTGTTTTGACACAGGTAATACTAGAGCCCTATGAATGACCACAAGGCAGATATATATCTGCCCAGGAACACCACAAATGCAATGAGGTCATCAGAAGTTATCTGTCAAATGAACACATTGCAGATTCAAGGTAAAACCAAGGCACATCCCTTTGGGAGTATCAATTTTCATCCCACAGATTGTCCTTAATAGTCCTTCTGCAGTCAAAATGTATGACACCTGGTGTAATTTGAACCTCCAAGACCTTCATATTCAACATATATAAAATCAGTGAGAATAAAGCTTCATTTACAATCAAGCTATTCAGGCATTATTAAGAAAGCATAGGATGAGGTAAACACAAATGTTTAACAGGGAAGAGAAGAAAAAGATAAAAATAAATAAATAAAAAGTAAAAATATTCACAAACCAAAAGCCAAAGTGAATGAGAACATGGATACATCTGAAGTGCAAGAATAGTCCATCTGCTTACTAGAATTAAAAGAATAACTACATCTGCTTAATGGAATTTAAAAAGATGATTACCTGACTCTGGTCAAGTGTCATTTTACTGAGGATGTGTAATACTGCTATTCCAAGTGTATGGGAAAAGAAAAAAAGCTTACTCTGGAGGGGGAAAAAAAACCAAAAACAAAAAAATAGGTTGAAATTTAAATTGCCATTGATTTTAAAGTCCTGAAACCAGAGAAGAAAGCAAACATGATTAATGGGGAGTGAGAGTAGCATAACTGTCAGCTGATTTCGAATGAACTAGGTATTTTTCTTTAAAAAAATCCCAAACAGTCCTTATTTTCCCTGTTAATGCAGTTTTTGAACTCCTTCTTTTCTGTTACAGAATGCATGTTTCTCTGCCTAAGAAACTAAAATAGCAAGAATTTATTAATTTACTTATTCTCTTCCATCATCAAACTTGAAATAAGCAGTTGGGTTTTACTATTCTCTCCTTCCTCTGTATTGTTTCCAAAATAAATTTTTCAGAAATATTGGTGGAAGATTTTAGTTAAAGCCCTTATACAGCCTTCATATTTTTAAGTGGTGGATCAGTGCTTCCGGAGGATAATAATTTTATCACCTCATCCACATGACGTAAAGTGAATATTTAATTTTGCCAAACTTTTGAAAATGGGGATTAAAGAGGAAAGGGAACAGTGAAACTTCTTTATTTCCTTGATGGCTATTGTTCAAAAAAATTCAAACTAGAAGTACTAAAATTCTAAAACTTTCACTTCATAATGCTTCAGTTAGCATCTAAGTAAGCCCTCAAGGCTTCTAGGTTGAAGACAAAGTTCAGATGAAAAGTTCCCCTAGGAATAAATGATACTGTCATCTAAAGGCTAGTGAGTTGAATAATTAATAGGAAATACTGGAAACTTGATGTGATAAGAGCATCCATGCCACATTTCTGTATTTTTCCTCTTAATAATACTGAATTGTGTCTGTAGATTTCTCTCTCCTCATGTATACTTATATGATGTAGCTCTTCATATAGATAGAGATTGTATATCTATACATACATTTAAGTGCATGTATGTACACATACACATATGCATACACACACACACATACTCTTCCCTTCTCTGTCCTCTTCCTTTCCAGTTCCTGCAGCTGCTGTAGTCACAAATCTGTGCCTTCTCCACTCTCCAGTTTTCATAAGAACACAAAATGCCCTGTGGCGACAGGGAATTGTGCAGCCAGCCCATTAAGTTTACTGCAGCTACAGGAGGAACTCAGAAGCAGCTGCTGCTGTGGATGGAGCTGAGTGGGCATATGTAGCTGGCTGAGTATTCTTGAGGAGTTTTAATGGGCCATCATCATGACATGTCACTCCCCAAAATGACTATTTGTCATTCACACTCTTAAAAAGACAGTTTGGCAGCTTTGGGAGGTAAAAACCATCTGCAGACTGTGCATCATCATGTACTAATTGCATAATATTTATTGGGGGTGGGGGCACAGCAATACTGTATTGTAGCACCACCAAGAGCCTATAGATACCATAACATGTTCATAAGAAATGGAAAAAAAAGAGACCTGCTTTTCCCTCACACACTGGCTTCAAACTTTTCAGAAATCAGCTTCCTAGAATGGAAACAGACCACACAGTTTGCAAACAACACGCACATTGGAATCCTCATAGAGCTTTTCAATATTCAGCTTTTGCGTGGGTTTCTTGGTTCAGTTGTTGGGGTTTTTTTTGGTGGTGGTGGTGGTGTTTGTTTTCTTTCCCACACTACCCTCAGTCTATCAGTATTTATTCCTTGGAGTACTTATTCTAAATATCTCAGTAACAAAACAGCATCATTAACAAACCAACACATAGAATGGCTTTGCCATCTGACTTACTTTTTTATACAAAAACAGCTGGTTTTTACTCAAAGAGATTTAATTTTTGATTAAAGAAACCAATGACTCAAACCTCATTATACAACTGCCTAAAACAATTAAACAATTAAATCATGTGAAAATACCACTGTGGTGAAACTCTATTTACAAATACTTGAATGTTTACTCTTACTAGCTCTACTTTGGGTCTTCTTCTCCAGGAAAGAGCCTAAGTTCCCCTCCATACATGCCAAAAGCATTTGCACATGATCCATATCTCTTCATAATGCACCATACAACTTGCTGTTATATACTAAACCGATGTGTTTGCTGGTCCAGTGGTTTGATTTATTTTGATGCCAAGAATCACTGAAGCTATAAGACAAAATTCTCTTAAAGTCACTACACTCTGTTTCAGCAGTATAATAAACTTGTTTTAAGGATGCTTCCTCCCTGCATTCCCCATATATGGCTTTTTCTAAAGTGTTCAGGCTTAAAAAATGTAGCATGGCAAATGAATACCAAAGTGCCGAGAGATATTCTACTTCATAGAAGAATATCTCTGGGCCAGCAGATGTCCACAAGCTTGAAAAGTTTGTGTATGTGTAGCAGCTTGCAGAAACAAAACCTTCAAGAAACTTCACTCACTCTTCTTCTCAAATTACTTCCTCACTATACATGAAACAATTTCTGTTTGTGCAGTATTAACACACTGTTAATCAACTTTTAATAACATGCTGTTATTAACACACCGAAGGACTGTTTCTTGAGTATGTATTTTTCTTGCACGAAACACATACACATGTGTGTAAATGTATATATTTGTAGTAATATAAGTATTTTTTCTTCTTATGCCTCTGTACATACTTCTATTAATTATTATTTCAGTATGGTTTATTTTTTTTATTTGTTTAGTTAGTTATTATTACCAGACAATGCATGAGTGCACTATCCCTTATATCACAGAAAGAAAGGTAAGAAGGCAAATTAAACAAGAAAGGCAGTAACAGAATGTATGTACCTTCAATAATGAAAAATTAATGATTTTACTTTTTTATCTGTCTTTGGAAACAGAAAAAAGAAATTAGAATACAAATATGGTAATTAGAAAGTTGTTTCTCCCATAATGCCTTTTCTACTCAGCCATAATAATTTGGGCCTAGGATTTCAACCATGGAAAATGAGAGCACATTAGAGTATCTATTTTTTCATCTCTAACTCTCTAATCTATAGAAATATCTGTAACAGCACTGCACAGGAAAAGTAATCATACACACTTCTTGTTTGACTACCATATCTATAATACCAAATTTACAAACAAAAATTCATTTCGTATTAAAGTATTTTCTGAGATAAGATATGCACTTACACTGAATGTATTTATTTTAGATTGGAAATTATACCTCCCATATTGTCTCTTCTTTGTCAAACTACTGATCTATAGTTTAGAGTGATTATCCTCTTTCTGCTTCAACCATCCAAAATAGCTTGCAGCATTGCTTGGTTGATAATGATTTTTCTCATAGGAACCTTCTTCCAAAGAACATTAGTACCAAGGAATAGACACCCAGAAGGTGTAAAGCTTTTTTCATTTGTTTTCACTTTGGTTTTATGTTGTATCAATTCTTCACATTTAATTTGCTTTTGAAAATTTAATGCTTCTAAAGAACAGCTCATAATCTTACCTTGTGTGTTAGTGGGAAGTGCTGACACCCTGACAGACTGGAAGACAATGGTAAAACATCTAAATGTAAAGCAGCGTAAATAACTAGGCTTGTGTCTGGAGAAGCTCATAAAGTACTGGACTACAGAAGAGAGTGTGATCTGATTGTTTCAATGGTTAAAGACTTGCAATACAGAAAAAAAAATGTAGTTAACTAGGTCCACATACCCACTAATCTTTCATTTTCTGAAAACAATTATGGACTTGTTAATTAACATTTACAAAACTGTCAGAGCAAAAGAGAATTTACATGTTGATCTAAATGTTAATTCAATTTTTAACAAAAATGATAATACAAATGTCAGGATAATAGTGTTTGTTATTGTGTTTTTCTTCTTAAAAAGTAAATTCCTATTGTCTTTCTTTTTAAAATTCTATATGCTTGAAAAAACGCAATACTTGATGCTGACTTCCACAAAAGATACAGTCAATTTTAAACTGACAATTCTCCATATGAACAAATTGTTTATATGTTATAAAACATTTCACACCACGCAGGTATTTATGCATTTTCACAAATCTAACCCCATAGGTCTTCACACTAAGGTCAATGGGGCTCCTAGACCTAAAGTGCAAAATTTAGATTTTGACACAATGCCCACACTGGACATAATTAGTACCTTGGAAGGCATGTTGTGAAGAAAGTCACAACTGCCCAGGGCTGACAGTGGGTCAAGGAAATAAGTCACTAATGGAGAATTTGTACAAAAAATTTACTATAGCATTTTAAAATGAGTGAATTAATTCATATGAAAAGGGCAGGGATGAATATCTACAGTAAAGCATTATAGTTTCATTGCTAATATGATAATGTAAGATGAAAAATCATGTATGGCCAAGTAAAGTGGAGTATTAGATACCTTCATGCAGACATTTGTGTCTTAAAATGAGTTCAGGTAAAAAAGAGCAAAAGATCTCTTGGTTAATTTGTTATCATAAAACATGGGTTACTGTTGCTAGCGTGTTTACATTTCATTTAGAATTTCTTTTAGAGTTTGGCTTGATCAAACACCCTAATATTTCTGTAAATGTTTTCCATTAACTACTGTGACCCATTTCTAACTCTGCAGTAAAAGTAAAAGTAAAGGTAAAACACTGAATGAAAAATAACACACTCTTTTAGTAGTCTATAGGACAATTTTTATTTTCTTTCCCCTACTAAAATGGATTTCACTGAAGGCAGTTTTATCATATTGATTTTTTCCCAAAATTATCTCTCAAGTCCATCTATCCACCCATATATATATTGGCTAGTTAATTCACAGCCCATTGCTCAAAATTCACTTCAAAACCTAGGGAAATTTAACCTGCTGCTACATCAAATTAAACCTGTTTTAGAATTTCCTCAGCTAGGAAATCATCCTTATCCTTGTGCATTTTTTCAGGACTTGCTTAAGAGTCATGAAAGCTGGTACTAAGCATATGCCTAAGTACCTTTCTGAAATAGCACCTTAGCCCCTGTTCAAAGAGGAAAGTTGCTTTAATGAATATGTGTGTCACATATGCCTAATTATAAGAAGCAGCATTGAAAGATTAAGGGACTTCATTACATAAATTCACACTGTAGCTGCTCAGTATTCAGAACAAGCTGACGCAGGGTATGCACAGTAAATATGGACACTTGAAAGTCTTCTTGAAGCTGTTCAGATCATTTAAAGTGATCCTTTGTGAATAGATACTTTAAGAAATTTGATTTCTCCCCAGCTTTTTTTTTAACCATTCAAACTTGCAGGCCTGCAAGAGTTTTCAGATATAACCAGGCTGATCTCAAGATATTAATTCATATCTTGATAGGCATTTAAACTCCATAGGATTAAGGGCTGGGAAATAAATGCTTTTAATGCCCATATTTTCTACTTGTTTTTCAGAAAATATTTGAGGGGGAGGATAATGCCTGTTTCAAACCCATAAAAATGGCCTAACATGAACAATACTAGGTTAATTGTAAATCCTCCTAACTTGAAAGGATTTTAACAGTTCTATGTAAAAGGCAGTGCTCTCCCAGTAGCTTTTTCTATGCTGGTGTTCACAGTGAGCATTTAACAAAGAAAATCTCATCAAATTCCTCTGCAGTCATCACACTTTGTTTCCTTAAATCATATTTTGACATTTCAAATGATGTGAGAAGATATTTATGAGTAAAGATTGAACTTCACTTGTATTAAAAAGAAAAAAATCAAAACAAGGATATGAGATTTGCCATATGCAATGATGATGCCAAACCAAGATTTTTTTGTCTGTTTTCACCATAACATATTCTTACTGTTTTTCTTACTCATTGCCAACAAATGCCAGTGATACAGTCAATGTAGGTGCCATGGATAAACAAATTTTGAGAAAACAGTGAAATGGAAGGTGTTATTTTACACTACTCATGTATATTTGCTTTATCTACCTTAAAATTCAAATTGTGTACACCTGTTTCTAATTCTATAAGTTATCTGGATTCTACTGAAAATTTTAGTGTCTTATTTCTGAGGCTTCCAGTATTTCACATGTATTTAGAATTTTCAATTTCCATAGAGAGCCCTCTGATTATCTAGAACAATATGTCCTTTTGACACAATAAAGGACATTGAAAAGGGTGCATAATTCAAATTCTTACATGGTCTCTGATGAAATTACAGCACTCTTACCTAATGATCATTTTCTTGTTGACCCCCTTCTGAGTACTTCAATGAAAATAGTGCACACAGTAAGATACTCATGAGATTACTCTCTTCTTCTGAAACATTGTGGTGAACATGAAGGTAGAGGAGTTACTAGAATCATGCATTCTGTTAGCTGCAAACAGGATCATTCATCTGAATTTACTCTCATCTACCTCAAATGCTACAACTCAAATGACTGCTACTATTTTCTCTGTCATACTTCTGGTGCACCATCAAACATCTCCTTAAGGGATCTTTTATTATAGTATCTGATTGTTTTGTTATAGTGTCTGGTCCATTTTATAACTAAATCTGAAAACAATGAATTACTCTCGGAGATTAAAGTTTAAATCACTATAATACTTGCCCCCAGCATCCGAGACTGATCTTTGCTAAGTTTCACTTGACACAGCATGTAAACTTCTCTACCAGATTGTCTGAGCACTCTCAAAGCTTAATTGATCCAATTTGCATGTCTCATCCTGGCAGAACAGTGCATCATTTCTATCCTCTTGGACTAAGTGATCACAATCTAATCACTTTGTATACAAAGCAGATGGAAAGTTTCCAGCTCCTTTGCTATCCCCTTGCATGCATCCATATTAAAGCAAGTCTAATTCGACAAACAATCTGATCTTTCTGTATTTTTATAGGATTACTGTCTCATTGATAGGCCTTCTGTCACCAATTGTAATGATCAGAACTTTATGCTCAAGGCATTTCCACTTTTGTCTCACACCTTCTGTGCGGTCCATTAAAATGATCATTTCATTTAAGAAAGTCCCCTTAGGGAAGCTCTATACAGCTTGGTGTAAACTAGCACAGCTCTGTGCACTGAAAGAAAGGTACAACTTCTATTAATTGAGGATCCTGTAGTTTTAAGAGAAAACAAATAATTAATTATATCCCTGTTTGTTAGCCTCTGAGCCCTGTACACTGATAGATAGCGCCAAACTTTTATATCTGTTAAAAGAAAAATGCTGTCTTCACTAAATATTTTTTCAAATAAGAACTGCTTCTGCACATGAAACAAAAACCCCTTATTCATGTTATTTTGCTGTGCATTTTCCTGTCAAAATTGCACAAGTTTTCATGTAAACACAATGGCATTTTAGTAAATAGTTATGTTGTTTACAAATAGATGAAATTTACCTTGTGAAAATAACAAAAATGAGAGCTTCTGCAAATAAAACTCACAACCAGATTAGTCAAATTAATGAAGGATGTACACATTTCATATCACTAAAATCAAACTTTCTGAAGTGAATAGAAAGTTCTACTTCCTCATCTCGCTAATGATTTACTGATAGAATTTATATTCTTCGCCTGACCCTAAAAAGGTCGCTAAGTTTCTTCAGCCACACTCTTTCCACACATTCCTACCTGTTGAATCCATTGTCCAATAGTATGCCTGCTCTTTTGGGAGATTGTGGCTGGCTTATTTTTTTCCTACATACATCCTTTTCATCACTTCTTCCAATTTTCTTCTCTCCATTAATCTCTATTCATATTTACTTAATAAAATTTATAAGAAGGCAAAGAGATTGGGATCAGGGATCAGTTCAGGGATTTTTAAAGATTGTTTTCAGTGAAGAATACACAAGAAACTCTAAAGCATGTTGCTCACAGGAGTCATTGGCACTGACTGGTGGTCAGTATTCATGACAGCTCAGGATAAGGAATACCCTTCATTTGCTCTCCGGCTACTTTTAAAACTTTTGGAAGACTGGAAGGTAAAAAATAGTGCCTGTCAAAGGTAAAGCATGCCAGTTCACTTATAAAACCATGATTTTGTGTCCATATATACACAAAAATAGAGGTACAACTGGAAGGACAGTAGTTGTTCAATAACAAATCTAGTTATATAGAATTCAATGTTAAATGGCAAAAAACCAAAAAGAATTAACCAGCTAAGACAATTTAATCATTTAGGGGTTTTTTTAATGCAAAAAAAATGCATTGAAAATGCATTAAAAATGCATTAAAAATGCAAAAATGCACAGTAAACAGACCTTCTATTAGTATGTAGCCTGATTAAAAAGTGGTAGTTTAAAACCAGCAATGTTTTTCTTCGTCTTGCACTTCAGGCTCAGTAGACAGGTCATATGCAAGCTGTTCATATTGCAATCTTGGTTGAGTCTTTCCCCTGGTTACAAGCAAGTAAAACCCCTGCTATCTTCAGATTCTGTTCTCATTTTAAAAGTGTAGGGCTCCATACCTTATAGTAGGGTTTTGCAGGTGTAAGTCAGTGGAACATAATAAATAAGTCTGTGGATGACACTCAGTTTGCTGTCTCTCAGCTGCATTAGCTCAGCAGGACTAATGGCAAAAATAAGTGGGAAAAAATTATCACTGGAACAGGCAGGTGTGACTCACACATAGAATTCATTTACTGAGCAACACAGTATAATTTTATGCAGTCACTTTTAAGAGCAAATTTTCTAGTCTTTGCTAGTCTGTAAACAATCAGACACATATTAAACCGTCATATTTTTTGTATGAGTTTCTAAGCCAATGTCAAGACTTGGGACCCTGCGCGGCTTTTCCCAGGTGACAATCTACTGCTTCTTCTGACACTCCACCCTGAAGGTATTTAAATACTGACACAAAAAGTTTTACAGTATTAAATGCTTTTTTTGATCCCAAACTTACAGGAAAAACATCAGGAAGGGTCTATTGATTACTGAGACACGAAACTTCAGGAATATATACAGAGTAACTCTTACCTTGCTTTGAAAGACATAATTTATAAATTGATTTTATCCTCTGCCAAACATTATTAAACAGTGCCTTAATGTTTAAGAAAATCTACCTTATTTTATTGCACTAGTTCTGTTGCAAATCAAAGATGACCTTTGATTTTGAGCATACACTGAGCATACTGTTCATCCTCAGTTGCATCTATATTAACACCAGACACAAGTTACTACAGAAAAAAAAAAACCCATCTGGTTTCCCTCCATGACTCTCTACAATAGCACACATATAATTCCTGCTGAAGTTCTCTAATCAGTAAACATTACTTACAGGTAGAGGAATGTTTGATTCCAGGAAAATTTGCAATAATGCAGATAATTTTGTTCACTCTAATAAACTTAACTTTTCTAACCTTGAAGGTGAAACTGCAGCATGTCTCCCCTTTATCATGCTAATTATTTTACAAAGTAATTTTCCAAAAAAATTAAACTGAGACAAAAATTGTTAGCACATCCTGCTAAAGCCTCAAACTGTGTTCCAAAATGATATTTGCATTTTAAGTATAATACAAAGCATGCATTAAATGATCAGAACTGGAATGTGTGGCACTGTCTAAAACACAGATGATAACATAATTTCTGAAGCAAAGGTAAATATCTTCCTTTTTTTATATGGTAAACAGATACAGACCCTTATATCTTTAAATCAGAAGGATCTGCCATCAGGATGGACATCTTAATCTTTCCATCTTCCTCACAGTCTCATTTTCTGCTTGGCAGGTATTTTGGAAGCCTGACAAAGCACCTGGGCCCTCAGTCTGTATCATCCCACACAAAAAGCAGTCATTGACTTCAGACTTTGTGCCACTAGAAGTAAAATTGCCAAAAAAATAAAAATCTAGAAAGATGATTTTGTCATCAGACTAGCAGAATGGACCATCATTGTCTACCCATCTCTACTTACTAAAATAAGAGATGAATGAAAATTGTTGAATGTGATACTATGACTTATATAGTATGGAACAGCATCTAATTTTGACAGGACATTGAAATTAGTCTGCATGGAAAAATTCTCATGCAGCCTGCAAACAGATGGGAGAAAATATAATTACATGAAATGATCAATGTCAAAACACCAGTCTAGAAGGAAAGGTGTCTACTAAAGTTCTGAAAATGATGGGTGTCATTATTTCATCCCTTTAGCTCCCAAGAAAAGATTTTCTTTGTAAGGTGCGAGCTGCCTTCTTCAGTGGTAGACCAGAGAACTCATCATTTTGATTTTTGGCTCTTAATTTGGAAACAGTCTGGACATGGTCCAGTTACTTTCCTGACAGCTGCACATATTTGCATCCTTCCATCCGTCTGCTGGGAGCTCAGACTTGCTTGGACTCCTCCAGATCTCCGCGTTGTTTTTCACTTATCCATGCTTTATCTTGACCCAGTAATTCTTGGAATCTCTATGTATAGAATGCTATTCTGTCTTGTCCTGTGCTGCTTGGCTGTCCACTGCTGCTCATGTTTTAGGCTTTTTTGAACAAATTGCAAATTCTCTAGCTGTCTCCAGTAACGTTTTAGAAGAAATATTTACATCTTTCATTTTTTATTCATTGCTTCCTTACTCTCATTAAAGAACCATAAAACCTTGTTCTACTAGTTTTTGTCTCGATAATATTTGCCTTTGATGTCTTGTGTCACAGATTACCTTGCTGCACATGGCATTTTCCTCTTTTGATTAAAAATGAACTTTACTTACCTTTTTGTCTCTTTCAAATTCATCTGCTAGTTAAGAGACCTACTTCCCTGAATATTTCTCAAACCTGGATGTTACTGGATCTCTGGCCACCTGCCCTCCTTTTCCATCTGTGCTAACATAACCAAGTCAGGCCTCCTTTCTAGAACCCATGGGGTGGATTGATGTGACCCAAACCAACATGTGATCCGTACAGATGCATATAGCTTCTTCAGCAAAGAGCATAGGGAATCAAGATCTACACATAAGGTGACCCTCCACTGGCTGAACCAGAGGGTTGCAGCCAGTGTCACAGGGTGTAGTTGGAAGCCTGTCACTAGTGATGTCTCCCAAGGTTCAAAACCAGGCCCAATATTTAACTTATTCATCGATGACTTGGATGAAGGGGCAGATGTATCCTCAGTAAGTTCCCTGATGACACAAAGCTAGGAGGAGTGGCCAATATCCCAGAAGGCTGGGCAGCCCTTCTGAGGGACCTCAACGGGTCAGAGGGATAAGTAGAGAGGAATTGTCTGAAATTCAACAAAGGCAAGTGTAGGGTCCTGCCCCATGGGCCCGGACAGACCAGGGGTGGCCTGCTGGAAAAAAGCTCTTTGGAGAAGGACCTGGGGTCCTGGTCTACAAGGAAATGTCCATGGGCCAGTGTGTTCTTGTGGCCAAGAAGACCAGTGGTATCCTGACCTGCATTAGGAACAGCATTGCCAGCAAGTCAAGGAAGGTGATCCTGCCCCTCTCAGGTGATGCCACATCTCATGTGCTGCATCCAGTTCTGTTCTCCTCAGTTCCAGAGAGAGCTCCTGCCTCTCCATGGAACTGTTGGAACAGGTCAAAGAGAAAGCAACAAAGATGACTAGGGGGACTGGAGTCAGGCTGAGACAGGCTGAGGGAGCTGGGCATGTTCAGCCTCAAGAAGAGACGACTGAAAGGGAAACCTCACCAATGTCTACAAGATTCAGAAGAGAGGTGCCAAGAAGATGAAGCCTGACCCTTCATAGTAATGCTAAGCAATGGAACAAGGGGCAACAGGCAGAGACTGATGCACAGAAAGGTCCATCTGTAAAGGAGGAATGTTTTTATTGTGCAGATGACCACATACTGGAACGGGGTACCCACAGAAGTTGTGGAGTCTCCCTCACTGAAAATATTCAAGAGCTGTCTGGACACAATCCTGTACTGTTGTGCTCTGGGATGACCCTTGAGCAGAAAGGTTGGACCAGACAGCCTGCTGTGTTCCCTCGTAACCTGACCCATTCTGTGATTAGATTGTTATACCTTAATCTAAATTTATTTTCTCATTGATTGCTTTGGTATGTTGCTTTCAGTTTTTTCAGGCTCCAAGGTGATAAAAACAAAGCAAAATGCTTCATCATGTTCCTTCCCATCTCACATTTACTCTCTGCCATACTTTTTCTTCTCTTTAACTTTTGCAATCTCTATTTTCCTAAACTAAAACCAGTATAGGCTAGAATTTTTACATTTGCTTTGGATTTTAAGATAAATCTGAATTAAATAAATGTGTCAGTACAAGCAGGAATTATTCCTCAATTGTTTCCTAGACATATTTATCCATTCGTGTATATGCTTCATCACTATCATTCTAATTCCTGCATGTTTGCTCCACAAAACCTTGTTTGACATGGCTTCACATGCTTTGTCAGTCAAACATATTGAAATGTTTCCAACAACTGTTATTTCCTTCACTTTGGGACTGATGCTCACTCAGAAGTATGCTTGATTCAGCATAAAGATAAATAGAACAGAAAAGCAATAAGGCTTTAAGATTCTCAGCATGGTAGTGAACATGAACTTGCAAAGAGAGAAACAAACATGAATAGTGCAATTTGAATCTTACAATGGGAAAGGAAGTAACAGTTTCACTTAGCTTATTTCCTGTTTAGATGAAGCTACAATAGTGTGCTTTTGTTCACAGCATTTCACTGTCAAGAAGATATTGAAAAAAAGGAGTGGATGAATAAAAGAGCAGTATGGATGAACACAAGACTACAGTCTTGACTCAAAAGGAAAACCTTTTAAAGTACTGCTTGGCTAAGCAGCCGCTAAGTGGTAAAGGGTGAAAGATGGGTGGGTAGGTTAACAATCTACACATGAATGAAGATTATGAACATACAGGAGCAAGTGGAATTATTTACACAGTTTTTAATATGTAGACTATGTAGAATTACAACCCTGCCTGTTAAAAAAGAAACATAAAAATATGTCAAGCACTTTTCCAAATGCCTGCTCTGCCAGTGTAATGTGTATAGATTGTGTAAGAAAGACAAGTTAAGTATTTTGCTGATTTATGGCATTACGTTTATACCATGATTATGGAAACTTAAGAAATGACCATCTGCTTTTCCCAGCTGTGTCTGAAAACTTTTCATTGTTACAGGATAACAAGCTAAACTTTGCCTAATACAACACCTGCCTACCTTGTAAGGGAAATGAATTGCCTGATTGCCTAGTCAGCAGGGTTACAATTTGGTACCTCAGTATGAAGTGTTTAAGCAGCTTATCATCCTTACACATGTACCATCCAACTACCAGATTTTCCATATTTTGGAAGCATTTCAATGAAAAATAACTTTTTGGGTTCAATTCTTCTCACACACACTCTACAGCAACAGAATTGCGTGTCTCAGTAATCCTTAAGGTAATTTCTCATGATTTACAGAAACAGGAAAACTAAATGAAACAGTGTGACTGGCAATGTTTTCTGGAATCCATGCAGCAAAATCACCTTGTATCACCTAGAAAATGACACTAAATTTGTTTCTTTCTACTCATAGAGGACCTAAGAATTTTCTGTGGTGTAGGCAGAATATTATTTCAGACTGTCCTTAATTGTTCTTAGCGAACAGCTTTTCACCCACATGGAACGCCATAATGCAACCCTTTGGTGCTTTAGAAAGAGTACTATATGAAAGGAAGGCACTATTTCTTCACTTTCAAAATGTGGAATATGTTGATAAATGTTGCAAATCAATCCTCAGTACTCCTCTTTCACTAACCTACAGAAAGAAATATAAGTTAAAAACTGAATTTTGAAATTACCAGATATTTGTATTGCAACATTAATTTTCTCAAATGGTCTCCTAGGGTGAATAAAACTGATCTGAAGATTCTGGACTAAATATTCAGTTACTCTATGAACAGCATAATTCAACAATCAAAACATATTAAAATTTTTTTGCCTTCTTCTTAAATGTTTAGAATTATTTTCTTCTCCCAGGGAAGGACTCTGAAAAAGACAGCTTGAGACCAAGCTAGTAAGGTATATTTTGTGTTTTCTACATCAGTAATGGTGCATCAACTTCTGTATGCAAAAGAACTATATCTGTCTCGGTATTCCTATTTATCTAGTAGAAAAATAAGGCCTATTCTTTGCTATGTATATGATCTGTAGTGTGTTACTACCATACTATGTGCCTTACACCTACATAAATAACAATATTACTTTTGCAACAGCACAGGTTTGTAACATCATCAAATATTTTTACATTGACAGAACTATTAATGGTAGTATTTTTTTTAAGAACATCTGCAATAAAAAATCCTAAATATATTCTTCAATTTTATGAACATATTTACTGATTTTGGTGATCAGTGTCTGCTGCCAATCAGCTTCTTCATTGGCTAAGTTTATACTTGCCTGGGAAGGTTAAGTGGATTGCCATTTGTACATTGAGCTCAAGTGATGTATAGTTAGGTGTTCACAACATTTATGTATATCAAGTAAACAACTCCCCTCCCCATTTTTAACTGGCTAATCTTCCTTCTTATAACCTTGAAGTTATGAAAGATTAAGTATTATGACATCCTGAAACTTCTGCCCTCGGTATAGGCCGGTACTTGTACCATGACCATGGTTTGGACAGTTGAGACAGAATTAGAGTTCTCCTAGAGCACACACTCCACCACCTTTTAGAAGAGCTACTTGTCTCTAATTTACATGACAGTAAGTGTCTCCTCCAGTGCAAAAGTGACAGAGAAGATGCTGGTAGCATAAGGTAGCTGATAGTTATTCTAAAACTGAGCAACCTAGTGTATTAACATCTTTTTTCTCTCAACAGTTCCACCATTTGCACTTTGTTCAGCTATCCCTTCCAAGGAAATGCATAATGCTGAGAGAAAAAGATTATACCAAAGAGATTTTCCAGTACTTGATCACCAATGTATTTATGTAAAAGCCAGCCTATTGCATGCAAAGGAACCATTCCCTGATTTTTTTCAGGATCTTTAAATACATTGTCCCAGCTCCTCCCTTTAAGTGGTTAAAGTTAACACTGAAACATTGACATATCTACACACATACTATTTTATTAAGTGATTATTGGGGGGGAAAAAAAAGCAGGGGGGGAGGAAATTAAGAAATGCAATATAATATTTTAAAAAAAATGTGAAGCAAAGAAATTTGGCAGTAGAATTATGACAAGGCAGCAACAGCCCTGGCAACACTTTTATACGGTGACACATGGAAAATACTTAATACATGAAATGAATGCCCAATGAGTCTGTAGACAGGCACTTATGGCTAACAGAAGATGCATAAGAAAAAAAAAAGGCAACATAAAAAAGGTAGTGTGACAGCAGGCTACAAGATGTAAAACTATATAGCATATGCATGCTGATATTTTGAAAGCAATCGAAAAACATCCTTTATATTTACTGGTCTGAAAAAAGATGTAGCCTTGAACTATCATAGATATTAAATAGGTCTGCACTTAGCAGTTTCAACCAACTTGTCATCTATAAACACTGGGAAAGTAATGGCAGGAAAGAACTCTCTAATATATGTTCATAATATTTTAAAAAATTGCATGAGTCTCATTTTCAGAAAAAAAAAATTCTATCTTCAAAGAAAATAAGTGACCCACACTAGTGACCCATTATTCTCAAACTATTTTCAGATATTGATTAACACTATAGTTCTCTGAATTCTGTCATTGTTTCTTAGTCTGCTATTATTTCTTGCCTTATGAGACCACTGCCTAAGAGCAGGGGAGGTGTTTGCTTGAACTTTAGCTAGCAAAATAATTCATGAATGGACTTCCTTAGTCTTAGAACAATGCAAATAGTCACAGTTCCTGATAGCCATAGTTTTACAGGGCTGTATTTCCAATGCCATTAACACAGAACTCTGAGACAAGAGGACAGACAAAAGGACAGACAATTGGATGCTGGATGACAGCCAATAACAAGAACTAAGGGACCAAGTAAAATCTCAGAAGATGAAAAGGAGAAGGAATGTCAGAACATCACTAGAAATGTCAACTGAAGCAGCATCAGCTTGACTGACAACAGAGCTTTAAATCTCATGCTCTCTGAAAATAAGGCATTTTCTGATTACCAGCCAAACATACAGGAGCCTCTCATCTACATATAATTGCAAAATTAGTTTTTACTCTTGCTTTTCTATTTTGTCAGAGACTCATAAAATTTAGTTTTAAATAATGCCCAAAAGACATCCAGAGCAGAGCACTGCAGGTAGAGCCTCTCAGTCTGCTGAAATACAGAATTACATGATTACATAAATAGCATGGCTATGCCATTGAACGAAAAATTGCCATGAGGGCTGCCTAATTTACTGACGTTGTCATCACCTTCACTAACCTTCCTCTTCTGTAGTGGCACATGTTAAGGATCAATGTTCTATATTATAAAAAGAGATCAAAAAGCTACATGTTCTGGTTCAGTATCCAACCGTAAGTCTCCCACCTCTATTATCATTTCTAATAATGTAATAACGTACAAATTGTCTTTTAGTGCTTAGGCTTGTGAAATTGTCATCACTTTAAGTCCCTGGCATAAAACCTTCTCCCAGTATCCATTCAGCTATGAGAGTAGAGAACTTCTGGTAAAGAGGGAAAAGAGGAAATTACACTGTAGCTGTGCAGGCTGATGAAATCAACCAGGAAAAGGCAGCAGATTTTAGGTTATCCTTTTGGATAATTCTTCCTGTGTGCCTTAATCTCACCATTCTCCCCAGAGACACTTGAGCCCTGGATGCTAAGGAGGGAACATTTGGATTGTCAGTCAGCTATCAGTTATTCAGGGTAATCCAAATAAATTACAGCATGGAATAACACAATGTCCACAGTGACTATGCAGTGAAGAAAAATGTGTGGTACTGGGACTGGACAGAATGAGTTGAGATGGTAAAGTCATACTTGTGCAGTACAACTGAAGCATCACTTCTCCTATTCAATAAATAAAGCAAGTAAGCAGGACTTTACTGTTTGTCTGTTCATTCCATTTGCAACACTTGTGGTCAGAAAATACTTTATAGGAATGGCACATCCCATTTTACTTAAAAGGTCAACTGTTATCAATTTTCATAGCACAGAAAAGCAAAGAGTTCCTGAGATGGATAAATATCAGAAATACTGCAGATTTGCTTTTTCCCTTTCATAAATGGCCTTCTGGGAGTATATAAAAACAACAGTGCTTCAAAGATTATGATAAAAGTAAAGATAACACAAATAGAAAGGGAGAAAAAATATAACAAAGACAAAGTTTCTTTCTGAGTTATTATGCTTTCTATTTTCCACACAGAGGCCACAAAGAAAGATGAAAAATAGTTGGTCTGAGTTTGTTTGAATGTTTTTTTTCAAAACTACTTGGGGTGGAAAATGAACAAAAATCTGCAGAGCTGTGGATACTCTCAGCCAGGAGCTGACTCGCAGAGCAGACATGAAAATTTACCTTGCACAGGATTCTTGGAAGGAAAAAAACACAGATTAAAGCTGAGCATAGAGCCATGGTCCTTGTGGGTGCCTAGAAGCTGCAGGAGAGTGAGATCCCTCCACGGAACTGTGCCTGACTAACCTCCTTCTTCACTATGTACAAGTGAGGCAGCCCAGTCCTTTTTACCTATATTTAGCTTTTTTAATATCACCCCATGTCCTCTCCATTTCCCAAAATGGCAATAATATTCCCAGAGTTCAGTCTGAGTTTGACTGAGTAGCCAGCACTTTCAGAGTACTCACTTCCTTAAAGTATTTTAGTAAAGACACTTATTATCCAGCTCAGTCAAAATTCGTCAGACACATCTGAAATTGTCAGGCTATGATTCTATGAAAAGAGCCCTAGTGCTGACTCCATCTGTATGGCCTGAGAAAAGGTCATATCACAGATAAATACAGTACATGAGTAATTCTGTCACCTTATTGATATATTCACCAACACCTTGAAAAACAAAGCATTAACCCAAACCCCAGTATCCTCCCCTATCCAGCCTCCTTCCCTCCAAAATGAGGAGACTGGGAAAAAACTACCCACTCTCTGTGCTAATAATAACATAAACTTGGTATACTGCTGCTTTAAAAACCCTTTACTGACCCTGCCTGTAAGTTCTCTTAAAACTTGTAAAACCTGAAAATTCCCTTAAATTACCTAATTTTACAGGAAAAGCTTAAGTTCACTTCATGTTTTTTTCATATGCCACTCATTCTGTACTACTCAAGGAAATAATAATGCAAATATTAGCTTTTATGCACTTTTGTCCATGTTCGAAAATTGAATCTAACAGATTCATTTACCTTAAAACAGTCAGAAGAGGCAGGAAAAAGAGTGTTGGAAGGCAATGACTGTGAGATATAGGAAACCATATGCTCTTAGTTCACTCATTTAACCTTTTTTCTTGATTTTACAATCTAGAAAATGCAGGTTAGGACTTACACTTTACTTTCTCTTACATTATAAATAAAAAAAAAAAAAAAACCACCCCACTCAGGGCATCTTACAAGTTCAAAGCGCTATTTTTGAGAATTACCAGTGAGCCTCTCAAAGTTACATATGAATTTCTTGGTTTGTGCACAGTCAAAAGTCTCTGTCTTTTATTTTCAGTCCTTCACATGTTAGTGAGGTCTCAAGGGAAAATAAGAGTTCAACTCAGCAAAAAGCCCTGTAACTATACCTAAATTTACAGCTATTGGAAAAGGAGAGTTGGTTTGGATCCAAAAGAAAACAGTGAAGCCAGCTATCAATCAGCATCTCACATGGAGTTCAAAGATTTGTTTTTCAGATTTATTTGTGGCTTCTTTTGTTTGTTTGGGTTTTTTAAACACTTTTTAATAAGAAAAATGAAATTATTACTGGCAGAGATTTTGTGTCATTATAATGCTTTTCATGAGATTCATACTCTTGCAGGAGAAGATATTAAAAGAAATAATAATAAAAAAACCCTAACCCACCAAAAAACCCCCAAAGCCTGAATGTTTGATAGTTATGTAACAAAACCAAAAAAGTATCAACAAAACATTCAAGTTCTACTTTTACTGCACCCCTTTTTGCCAATGTGTACCCATGGAAACTTCACTTACAAAATGTATACAGCTTTTCAAATAATCAACATAATAGCATACACTTTCTCCTAATTCTAGGTGTTTATGTTTCAAATCATTTAAAACTGCTCTATACTATCTTTTGTTGCCCAAATATGTTCCATTAACGTAAATTACAAGGAAAATACGGAGTAAGGCACTTCACGAAAACATATTACCAGGCAATAGTAAACATTTTCCAGAAAACAGAAGCCAGCTATGTTTCTACCTCAATAAGCATCACAGTTAACTGCCTCACCTCCTACATGGCATGTCTGGAAGAGAACAGAGCCTCTTCAAACAGTTTAATGTGCTAAACAGTTAAATGCTTCAGCCCTTCAAGTGAACATAACATATGCTGTGCTGACCGACAGAAAAGAATTGTATATGGTTCAGTCCACAATCTGATTACATGTTAGGCATATCCCAAGAGGTGCTCAGAATTACATCCCAGATGATTAAAATTCATATTATAGAAATGAAAGACCTAAATTTTAAAAGATGAGAATAAAAAAAGGCACCAAACCTCTGTCACCTCTGACTCTCATTAGAGTAAAATTAATGGAACTCCTCCAGAGGTTTCTCCAGAATCACATGAGAAACAGGCCCTGCTGCCTTAATAATAATAATAAAATACATATGCATTTAGGAAAACAAAATAAGGATGTGCAGAAGGAAGGCTGCAGTATACCTCAGGTATAGGTGTGATGCCTTGTTAAACAAACATGAAAACCCTGAAAAAAATTAAGGGAAGGACTTGTTTTACTGAGCTGAGTAGGAACCCTACTACATTATTTATGAGGAATAGAATTTTACCCTGCATGATCATGTAATTAAAGTGTCAGCATGCAGACACTCAGGAGGACAGAGCTAGTGCCGAACACAGAATTAACATTGGTATTTCACAACTCTTGAATGATTTGCCATGTAACCCTAACATCCCCCAAATGCTGCCTTCCCACCAGAATTGCTTAGGGCTTTGAAAAATTGAATAGTGGCAGGGAGACAGTATTTCCCATTACAGCTCCATTTGCTTGAGTGTTTCCTGGAGCCTTTTTATCTCACAGCCCTTAAAAGCTGGAGGAAGGTCCCTCCTTCCTGGATGTGCAGTTAGATTGGCACCCTGCAAAGCACCCTGAACGTAAGGTAGTGCAGGACTGGCCTCCCCAGAAAGAGGAGCACTCTGCAGAGTCTGGTTGCTGTTTATACTTCATTCGATGAGAAAAGTGAGTTATGCCAGCTTTTTGCTTGCTGCAGCTTCCTCACCAAGGGGGGGAAAAAATTAAAAAGAGGAAAAAAAAAAAAAAAAATCCATCCTTCCTATCCAAATCTCAGTCTTCTCTGTCCCTGCCTGCTTGCAAAGGATTTGAAACAAGAGCAACAATGTTTTCAAGAGGAGAAGAGGGGGAGGGAGAGGGTGACTGCTGCTCACTTCAGACTGGTGTTAAACGTAAGATGTTAAGACACAGAAAGAAATTCACTCCTTCACCTTTTTGCTCCCCTGTGTGGGAATGCGGCTCCGGTCATGATTGCACCTCAGCAGCCACACAGTGAAAAGCCTCCACAGTGAGAAGGTTAGGAACTGGGCACGTCTTATCTTACAAGATGCTCAGCAAGGACTGTGCTTCCAGGAAGATGGGCTTCCTTTTGTAAGTGAAAATTTTTATCTGCTTTTCCTACAAAACGGATTGCTGGTACAAATTCCTGAGCCAACAATTCATACTGCTGATACAAAAGCAGGCTGGGCACAGAATGTTTCAGGAGAAAAA
>VWZU01007622.1:2335985-2346650 GCA_013397095.1 Sterrhoptilus dennistouni | reverse complement strand
AAAAAAAAAAAAAAGAGTCTCGTTTTGGAAGATATCTGCTTGTGAATGCTAGGACTCTTGCAAAGGACGGGAAAGAGCAGACTGTGGAGCTAAAAATAACCACATGCATGCAAATATCATGTACTATAGCACTACCACAGCATTTCTGGCCATAATATAGCAATCGACTGAACATGAGAATTACTACAGATCAAAACTAGTCTTCACTTGAGTATTTCAAAACGCTTCTTTTCCAGGAGAAAAATTCAAATTTGCAAGCCACCCTTCTTTTTTTATCAGTGGGAAAGAATGCCAAATAGGCCATTTTCAGAGCCACAAGAGAAACTCCAACCTGGGGACAAATTTGCCTAAAAGACAAGCCCACACAGACAACTAGCAGCTGTGTGGCATCAGAATGGATACTGCTACATAACGTAAAACTTTATCAAAACTTTAAATACCGCTTTAAATACAATATGATGTTTCTGATTCTAGCACACCTTTCTTAAAGGTTCAATTATGCAAAGTACCAGTCCCAATTCAGAAAAGCACCTAAACACAACCATAGCTGCAATCATGAAAGCAGTTCCCTATTTAACTTGATTATTCCGTTGGCGTGATTAAATTCTAAGTGCTTAACTGTATTAACACAAACATCAAGGTTTTGTCTCAGTAGGATGAATTAAGTAAGCTGAAATTCATTGCTCTGCTATACTCGAAGCAGTGGATTTCAGATTACTTCATCTCTTTTTCTGTAAGCATGCTGTTGTGCCAAAAGCTGTCACTCCCTTGTTTTCTATGCATTTGCTGTATTTTAATGAGAAACTCTATTTATTGATTCTGATACTACCGAGAAAATGGGTTTTCCTTTCAATAAGATGATTACACATAAATGTTACAGAGAAACACAAGAGGGGGTTTTGTTTTGTGGGCTTTTTTTTTCCCCTGCATAATTGCTGAAGGCAGCGTATTACCCAGTAGCACAAGGCAGTAAATGAGCTAAGTCCCGGATTCACAGCTGTGCTCAGTGTGCTCCATGTGCAGCGGCGGGCGCTCAGAAAGAACCATTTGGGATGCCCTGATGGAAAAGGGCTGGCTCTGTACTGGACCTGTGCCCATCGCAGGCGAGGTAAAGCCACAAGGCTGTGCTGTGCACAGAGGACAGCGAGGCCCCCAAGGTGTCAATCTGCCAGCCAGGCAATGTCAAAGAAAAGCAGTAATTCAGACATGCCCTCCTTCTCACTCATCACACCCACGGAATCCTGATTCTTTCTCTCTTGCTTCCAGTAGTGCTGAGTTTTCGGGAGCAAACAACATAATACAGAACTACTTTCTTTCCAGGACTAGCCATTAACTATTAAAAAAAGAATACTCATCATTATGTTCAAGAAAGAATACCCATCATTATGTTTGTTTGGTTTAAAACTTAGTATAAGTAATAAATATTTTCTTTCTATCAGTGACAGTGAAACACTTTCATTACTGTACTTTGTTAAACAAACAGTGTTAATATGTAGAGCTCTTAAAGAAAATTGCAACAGGAACCTTGCATTCTTACAAGGATGCAATGTGTCACTCTTCTGTGATAACAGAATTAAAATTTTTAGGTTGCATCACATAAACACATCAAAAAGCAAGCATCTGCACCTTCCAAAGTTTATTTAAATCCCCTACCTTTCCTACATAGAGTGGGTCTGTACCCATGTATTCTTCCAGCACAAAGAATTGATTCCACACCCAGCTGCGTTTGGTTCTCGTCCTCCCTGATTGAAAATAGGGCTTTGACCTGGACCTCGTGAGCTCTGCTTGATTCATCCCAGAAAGACATAGGAAAAGAGCTAGTATCTGAAGAAAATGGCAAAACTCCACTTTGCCCAACTTCATATTTTCTTTTTTTTTTTTTTTCCCTCGGTGAAAGAAAAAACCTTGACCAAAGCAAGCACAATTCCAGTTGTCTCAGTAGCTCTAGCCTCTGGCAGGGTGTCAGCTGGGAGTCCAGAGATAATAATTTGCAGAGTGGTCGATGGGAAGATGTCACCACTGCTGAATAGCCTTCACCAAAGAAATGGTGTAATGGGTACCTATCCGGGAAAAAGACAAAAACTGTTGTCAGAATTTCAATTATTTTTAGAGAATGCAAATTCTTTGCAGCTTTCACATCATGCATCAAAACTGTTTATTTATTACTTTTCTCCTCATCAACATCAATGAGTTTACATAAATCTCTCAAAGTTTATAGCAAACTTCTTGGATGGCATTACTACTGCTGATACAACTGTATTTATAGTCATAAAGTTTTCTCCTGAATGTTCTCTTAATACACCATTTTTGTCCAGTATAAATTTTAAAATTCTTTCTCTTTAAAATAATCAGCATAAGTGTAGTTTGGTTTGATACTTTCTCTTCTGTCTGCTATGGTCTTCTTTACTTGCCATTACTATGATATAATTACAAATCAGCTACAGGTAGTAAGTTGTATTAATGGCAGGGACATATCCTAGCTTAACTCTCTCCCATATAACTCAAAAGTAAAATGAAGGAGCATAAGATGAATCAGAACAATTTGATTGATTCTTAGTCACAGTACACCAGATGCTATGATTTGTTCTGATCTGAACCTGACCTGGTAAAAAGCCTTGAGTCTCCCCACTCAATTTCACTACATTCCTAAAGCAAATGTCAGGCACTGTAAGAAACATGTTAGACTACTTTATATATTTATACAGAAATATGCCCAGAAAGATCAGAAGATAATGTCATTTTGTATTTTCAATGAAACCTTGATTTAATAACAAAAGATTTTTCAGCACTAGCACATGTAAATCGGGTTTTATTTAAAAAGTTAATAATTTAATAACTCATAGGACTTACTAATAAAAAAATACTTTTTTTTTTTAGAAACACAAACTTCAATACTTAAACAAGACTCTTTTCTGCCTTTTATGACTGTAAGCCTTCTCTGCCCATGTAAAACGTATAATTAGTAAAATGTTTTTAATAGTATAAATTCTGTCAGTCAGAATCAAACATAGCTTTGCCTTTTGGGAGAATCACCAGGTAAGCAAAGCTGTCTCTTATGTAGACATCCTCCTTGTCCAAGTCAGCAATAAGGGAGACAAGGAAGCATTTATGAAGTGCCAAACATGAAGTGGAAATAAGGGTGAAATTAAAATAGATAACGGCATTAATTTGGAGTGAACTGCTGCTACTTAGGAAGCCATGGAAGAAAGAAGATTTCATCCTTCATGCTTTTAATTAATCTAAAAAGGCTAGACATTAAATCACATACGCATTAAACACTCTGGACTGATTATCATAGCCCTACCCATTCCAATAAAACTGAGTGAAATGTGATATCCACTATCTGTTTTCAGTATGTCAGGCTCTTTCAGCTGCAGAACGCCTATGCATCGTGCTGTCAAAGGTACCTAGAGGGCAGAAACATGAAACAAATAAAAAGCTCTTCTGATTACAGACTGTATTTAAAGCCTTTTTATAGTAATCCCTTCTGTGGTACTGCCCTGCACCAGAAAGGCTTTGCTTAGAGGCTGGTGGGATAAACCACAGACCCACTGAGCATGTTTGCTAAGCAGCAGCAATTTGAAAGCTTCCATACAGGAAAATCCAGGCAAAATGAAGAGAACAGGCAAGCCTTACCTAAAGAGCCTAATTTTGAAAGCATAATGCTACAGTTATAAAAGACATCACTCCAACATGGTCCAAAATTCTTTTCACAGCAGGATTAACAAATAGGTGTCATCCTCGTTAGAAGAGCCTAGTTTGAAATGATTAATCCCAACTAGTCATAGCTCAGTTTTGATCTGGCCCTTTGGGTAAATCATGACCATATGACAGTAATTACTGAGAGGCCTGCCAATGAGTTTCAAGGAAGTAGCTGTGCTTTCCCTGTGATATCTTCACTTCCTACTGCTCCATTCAACTACACTGAGCGTTGTTTGTAGTAGAGGCTGTTTATGCATCCTTGATTTCCCCTCTCTGTGCCTAAGTTACATCATGTTAAAGACATCTGATATTGATAAACTGTCAGTTTATTTCAAAGAGGCAGCAGATTGTTATTTAACAGAGATAAAAATACAAAATGGATTTTCTTAAGAAATGTCAGTAAAACATTTACAATATGCTAGAGTCTTTTCACTAAGCAGTTTGAAATGTCTTGTTCTTGCTCTGAACAGACATTTCAAACCTAGAATTGCTCTAACCTTTATCTCGAAGAGTGTTCTCTTATATCCTTTCTTTTACACCTGCAGGAAAGTATGAAAGCCACCATATGGAGTGCCATGGTCCCCAGCCACACGCCACAGCACAGAACTGAAAAACGTACCCAAAATACCAACTGAAAAACAGTCCATATGCTAGACAGCACAATCTGATGAAAAGCAGAATACTCACACCTCCTGGAAAGAAAACATTGTTGTGGTTTACTCATTCTCAAATACTTTCACCACACAGACTCCAAAATTTCAATTAATTTTATTCAGCTGTGTGGCAGCACTTTCTGCTCTGAAACACTCTTCCCTCCCTTTTTCCTCTTCTTCAGGATAAGTCTTCCTATTCCTCTTAGAGTACTTTTTTTCAGGTTGTTATTTATAGCTCTTCCGGCACGCTGCCTTTTATATGTGATACCTCCAAAAGCAGAAGTCCCTTGTATTTAAAAATCATTTGTGTTTTGGGAATAATTCTTTATTAAATTGCATTTCATTACCTTTCTTACTGAGATAGATAGATAGAGATATATACATTTTATACTGATTTTTTCGACTAATTTTGTCCAAGCATAACTAGCACTTCATCACCTTTTCTACGACATCCATAAGTATCAAGTCCATAAGACCTCATAAGCAATGTGTATAAGCATTGATAAAACTGAAAAGTAAGAGGTACTCATGGTGTTTTTTTCCTCATTAAGGCATAGCTTAAATGTTCAGGATTGCACTTGCAGCAGTGGATGAAATTAACACTGACAGTGACAGAGGGTATTCAGTGTTCTGATTCCAGTGTCTTCACTGTCATCTGTGTTTACCAACTCGAGTGTGATGGCAAAACTGACCTGCAACCACTTTGTACTTCTTGTTTAATGATGCTCTTTTATGAAATGCTCTCTCTTCCTGCACAAACAAGATTTAGAGTATACAAAACTGAGAAATAGCTACACTTTTAATTAATATCATCAATTACCCTAGAATAAAAGTGTACCTTTACATCTTGTTTCTGATCTCCCAAATGCTACTCCCCTCCCCAAACAGGGGTAAACCAAATCATATTCCCTCATTCACACTCTGCCAACCTGAAAAGTACCTTAGGCCTGTAAAAATAAAATTGTCTGCTAGTGTATTTAAAGCATTAAGCTCTAGTTTTCACATCTAGGCTTGTTTTCCTTATTTGCTTTACATGTAGTCCTGGCAAAAACAAATATGAAAAGTAAAAGAACTGGTGTGTAATTTGGAGAGTGTGTTGTGTGATCTGGACAGTGCAGGTAACATGTCTTAACTGAGCAGTAACATGCTGTCAAATGAACATCTGTAAGAATCAAAAAACCCACAAAACCCAAAAACCTAAACATAAAAAATATCCAGTAGATATCCAAACTCTCATATTTATGTTCTTAAATAGCTGGCTGATAAATGAAACTTCAGACTGAAGAATATACATTTGAAAAAAATAATAACCTCTTCCTTCAATATACATCATAAACCTTACATTTTCTCCCATCTGCTGCACAAAAATTAAACTATATTTAAGCCACAGTGTTCTGGTGCACACTGCTAATCTGAAAAATATTACTACTCTTTTTTTGCCAAAACAATCTGCTAATGTCAAAAAGACACTCTTATGCACTGTCTCCAAGGGGCAATCTTGATTTGTTGAAAACATTCAGATCATGAATAAGATCCTCAAGTTAAAGGAATAGTCTCCCTCACTGCAAGCAATTAAGGGTAATTTACACCCACTGGAAATCTCTCTGAATATTTTGCTTCACTTCATAATTTCTAAAACAACCCATCAAGTCTAGTGTTCATTGTTTGTGTGTCACAATGAGCACCAGTAGATAAGGACAAGTTTTCAGTCTCAGAGATATCATCTTGGAAGCCCTCCTTCCCCACGTCTGAGATATACTCAGCCCCCTAGGGCAGTTTGCTGAAGGCTCTTGAGATCGTCTTTGCACCACCTAACCTTTGCAGCCAAAATGCAAATTCCTGCAGATTTCTGCTCACACATTGCTACCAGTGTCACAGTGCCAGCTTAATCTATGAACCATATCATTTTCCTGTCAACCTCTTCAACCCAACAGAGAATTTTGTCCTTCAGCATAGTTTGTCCTAAAGTGTTTCTAATGTGTGAAATGCTTTAGGAAGCAGTGGAAATCCAAACCCTTTTCCATCACTTCACTCCACAAGTCTGGATTGCATTACTCTAGTTTGAAATCTCACTGAAGTTGTAACTGAAGAGTTTACCACTCCTATTTTATTGCCTTCTCTTCCCTCATCTTCCCCCCTGCCCTATTATTCTCCTCTCATCAAATTGCTTCAATTTTTGATACCACTGCAAAATTTACTGCACAAATATGGACCTCACTGACTGAGCGGCCACCACTTGCTAGTAAATCTTGCCTTATCTTGGTCAATAACGCACTGTAATCCCCTGGGGTGGTTTTGTTTTTTCTCTACTTTAGTCATTCAGTAAAATCACACCCAGGTGTTGAAATAATTCCAAAGGTGACTGTTGCCACTGGATCTTGAACCATGATCCCTTAAACAAAGTAGAACCAGCAGGTGAGCCCCCTGACAGCTGGATTGCCCTCACTGAAATATTTATGCTTTGACATTCAGTTTTACAATGCCCATTGGACAGGGTGTTACATTTAGTGGCAGAGAAAATTCCCCTTTGTTACAAGCCTGCAGCTCCTCCATGTCACACTTCCTAAATATTACAGGAGACTCCTTTACAGGCACATGAACAGGAATGTGATCCTTGAGACAAAAAGGTTTTGAGAAGATAGCATGTCTAATTATGGTGTCAATTGCAATGTCTGGTTATCACTTTTTGCAGGGAAAGAAAAAAAGAAAAGGAGGGTGCCTTGGAGCAAGTGAGGTGGGGACCCTGTGATGAAATGAAGCCCTGCAAGTCAAGGCAGTATGATGAAACCTATTAACTCCCTGTGCCAGATGACATTACAACTACAGACCACAACCTCCTGCCGCTAACTGGCCTAAATATTCACATGGGAGATCTGTAAATGTAGTGCATATCCTGCAGTCTGCATCTGGTTATCAAGCAAAAAACTATCACTGCTCCAAACATATGGCACTGTTACACTAAACCGGCTCCAATACCCTCTGACTCAGGTGAAAGGACCTGATGAGACAACAGAAAAACACTAGGCACACTGCAATAAATTACATGGCTTAAAAAAAAATGCATAAAGAAAATCAGGCAACAGCTTTTGGTCTTTTATACTGCTCTGCAGTTGATCATGAGATTGCACGTGTCTAGAGTGCTGAATTGTTTGGGTTGTTGGTAAGTTTGTTTTGTTCCCCAAGCAAAACTAACAAAAGAAAGATTTTCTTTTTCTAATATAATTTTCTCCATGCGAAAGAGTTTTATTGGTTTTTCACCTTGCCATGGTACATTTGAAAGATCTAAGTTGCTGGGAAGGATTATGCTAATTCGATCAGTTATTGAAAAGAAACGCCAGCAGTATTTGTGGATCTGGGACCAATCAAGGCAAATATTTAAATTTCCACAAGCTCAATTTCTGCAGCCTCATTTCAGCTGAAGAACGTCACATAATGTCTAGGGATGACTTTCTTGCAGAACTGCTGAATTCCCAGAGGAGGCACTCCTGCATTACTGCTTAGAGTTAAGCCTGGTTTGACAGGAAGAATTGAAGTCTATTTTATGTGCCCTTCCTCAGATGGAATTTAATGATTTTTATTGCCACAAGAAAACAATACCCAGTAGTAGCATGAAAGCGTACATGAAAAAAAGTGTGTGTGATAAACTAAAGGAAAAGGAATGGCTCAAGAAAGGCCCTCATTGAAGAACCGCTGAACACATCAGGTACTGAAGCCAATAGACTGAACACACACACAAAATCTTACTAGATATCACTAGGACTGACTCCCAAGCAGTGTATTCATCTGTAAACCACTTGAAGTTTAAATTATTTTCTATTTTCATCACCAATCAGAGTCAATTTGCGAGTTGAATCCCCTTGAGAAAAGGCTTAACCAGGTTTACAGAAAAGTAGGAATTTGAGTTGGAATAGAACAATATAAGGTCTTGCATTAATAATGATTTTCTTCAGTCAAGCTTCTGACTGCTGAAGAAACATAGAAAAATGTGGGCACAGCATGTACATACACAGAGTCATACATAGAAAGGATAGGTGAAAATCTATGTGGATATTGTATCCATTCTTCTCATCAGAAAATTCACAGTTAATCTGCAACTGTAGAAAGGCTTTACAATTACCCTTTTGCACGAAAAAACAATAATACTTTGCTATTAAATCAATAGCAAATAATCCATAGTGCCTTGCTATTAAATCAATGAAAGTAGACTTAGGAGAGTTGTGAGGCTGTCATCTGACTTTTAACACAATTCTAATGACCTACATCAGCCTTTAATTACAGTAAAATCTCCCATTATAAGGGTGAAATGCTCCTTGATTAAAACTGCAATCTTTAATGGCTTTTTTGCAAGAAAATAGACTGTATTACTGATGTTTGTATTTTCACTCACATTAACTGACATGCATTTCTAACATGCAGTGGTAGCTCAGATTATTATCTTTGATATTTTCCTAATATTCCTGGTAGTTTTAAATCTTTATTGAGTAGTCAAACCCTAGATGTTGTACATTATATTAAAAGATGTCACAGCTAGGCCTTCCCTTACTGTGGATTTTATTGCAATTGTCTTTTAAATCTTACTTAGCCTTTCTTCATGACCCTGAAAAAAAAGTGTGTGTAGATGTCTAGATTAGATCCCCTGGTAGTTGCAGACTGAAAAGCTATAAAATTGTGTACAAGGACTTTAAAAGAATAGCACATTTGGTCCCTGGATAGTTCTTTTGGGTTTGTTAAGTGGGTTTTGTGTTCTTTTTTTTCCTCCAAAGATGCTAACACACCCGTTACACTGAACTAGCTCTAATGAGGCACAATCCTACCATTTGCAAATATTCTCACTTTGCTTCTGCATCGTTAAAACTGTTATAATATTGCTGAGAGAAAATCAGCATCACTTTACAGCTGATCTTTATCTGTTGACCTGTTGTGCCTTCAGAAGCTACATGGTAAGCAAACTTAATTTAGTTATGCAACTTTCATGCCTTTGCCCATCCAAACAGCTCTGCACCTGAGACTATGTAGACCTATTCTTCTCAGAAACAAAGTACCTAGCTTTCACCAGTAGCAATTCCCTGCAAACTCAAATAATGTAACAGGGAAACAATTAGTACATATATTAAAGATAGAAAAGTAAAGTCACGCATTAATGACAAGGAGAGGCTGTTTCATAAACTGGCTTGCTCAAGAGTTTGGCTCTTTTATGTATTTATTTATTTGTTCTGGAAAAGCAATTTATTTTCTGCAAAGCTGCACAATCACCTGTGTTTTAGCTGAAAAATGGCAAGTCAGTATGTCTTGTTAGAGAGACTATGAAGTATACTCTGCCCTTTCAAGTCTCTGGTTTGGCTTGAGCAAGTTATCTATCATAACATAAGATTTTTTCCTTGCAAGGGGAAAAGATTAAAGTACCAGCATTTCAGCTCCCAGAATCAGAGCACATCACAAGTCTCCATCTCCCATCCTTTCCCACATCCCGGGGAAGACACCGTTTGTAGAATCTTGGCTCACCTGAACTGCTTCACCTTTTGAAAACAGTATAAAGGCTAAACCGTATCTCAAAAAGGGATATTTTTTGCCTCCGTTAGCAACTAGAAGTCTGAGGATCCAGATGACAAACCTCTTGCTGCTGGTGTGCACAGCCTATTGTAGGAAAGCAGGACATACCCGTGTGTGGATGTGGACGGACTGGGGGACGGGGTGGAGGGGGAAGGGTCAGCATCAGCCAAGCACTGCAGAGCCAGCCTTACCAGCTGAATACTAATCAAAGAAACAGCTCCCATACTTTCAACATTTGCAAACTCTAGAACATCCTTGACGTAGAAGGACGAAAGCTCTGGGAAATAACTCAGGAAATTTCCCTGTCTCTGTAATCTTTTGCACTGTAGCATCACTGCCAGACTTGGAGCCCAAGCAAGCCAGCCGCTTTGGCTCGGCAGAAAGGGCTGAGACAGTCAGGACTTTGGGCTGCATGTATTTTGCACAAGTCTGTGGTCCCCCCTTCCCCCACCCCACTTCCCCGCTCGCCTGCGAGACTTCTCCAAAGAGTCAAGAGTGATGCTATTGTTCTCCTATTTCACAGAAGGTGCACACGCGCCCCTGTGTGTGACGGCGAGACCCAGCGCTCTCACTTTCCGCGGTTTCTCCCCTGCACCTGGTGCCGGGGGCTCCCACGGCCGGTCCCGGACGCGCTGCCCGGGGAACGCGAAACCCCGGCATCTCCGCAGAGCAGCGGCTCCGCTCCGGGCAGGAGCCGCTCCGGGGCCAGCGGGTGCGGGGAGCAGCACACAGCCCTTCCCTGCCCTCTGCCTACACGTGA
>VWZU01007622.1:2321203-2335442 GCA_013397095.1 Sterrhoptilus dennistouni | reverse complement strand
CCAGCTCCGGCCGGGGCGGCACAGGGACTCTTTGTACCTCCCGAAGCCCCAGCGGTGGCTATTGGAGCGGGATGCAGGNCCTCCTCCTCCTCCTTGACAGGATATACAGATGGAGTCCTTTGGATAAAAATCAGGAGCCGGGCTAGGGGGTGGGGCGGGAACCAGTCTCTCTCCCTATTTGCATTTGAAACGGGGAGTTGAAGGAGAGACTTCAAGATTTTTTTTTTTTTTTTAACTTCTCCCCCCACAACCCACCATTAATTTGTCCTACAAGCTGCGACTGAGCCTTCGAGGCGTGAAGACCAAGTCGCAAAACTAAACCGAACTTGCGGAGTCCCTGCCTTTTAAAGCCTTGCCCTTCCAGCCTGCCCAGTGTGGCACTTGTGAAACCCGCACTCCCTGCGCTGGCCCGTCCCTCCTGCGGGCCGTGGGGCAGCCCCGGCCCCTCTCTGCTCCCTGGGCAGGGCACGGAGACTCCAAACCCCGCATTCCTGCTGCCCTCTGCCTCCCCGGAGCTGCTGTCGCGCCTCCCCGGCTGCTGTTTGTACCGCGGGGCGGTGGTGAGCGGGGATTAGAAAAAGTAGAAAATACGTTGAATAGCTAAACGAGGTGCTTTCCCAGAATAAAGGGCGGAGAGAGCAGAGTGCGCGGCCCGGCAGCGCACAGGAGAAGGGCTGGGGCTGGTGCACAGCCCCGCAACCTCGGGGCTGCTCGGGGCAGCCGCTCTTGGGAAACCAGTACCTGCTTTGCTGGGACGGGAACGGCTGGGAAAGCGGCAGCACAAACTTTCTGACTCATTCCAGCACCGCTGAAGCCGTTTGGGTCTGCAGAACGAAACAGATCTACAACTACTGAGACGCGGTCAGCCAGGAGTCAGCACGCCTCCTGNGCCACCGCCCCCAGAAAAAAAAAAAAAAAAAAAAAAAAAAAAAAAAAAAAAAAAAAAAAAGCAGAGGTTCCAAATGTTGGCAGAGCTGCTGAACTGGCATTTTCCACGGACAAAAATATTTTTAACACGTACTGTTTTTAGAATAATGGACTGTACCAAGGACAACTGTAAGATATGCACCTTGGCCAATGTCTTTTGGTTTATGTTTACCAGAATAGCATTTTCCACATGATATAAACAAACTAGTAATGTAAATATATAATTACTTTTCATTCCTACTATACATTATACCATAAACTGTGTTGCCAACAATAATAACGTAATGTACAGATAAAGTCATTTCAATAAGAAAAAAAAAACGACAGCAAAACAATCAGTTTGGATCATAAAAGATTATTTTTAAATAATTTTAACTTCTGGATTAGCTTGTAGCCTTTGAATACACAAATGCAGCATGCTTGACTATTTTATTAAATGTAATATGTAACTGCTATGTGTTTCTTGTATTTAAGCTTCTCTTTCAGACGTGATCTCCAATGTCACACTTCTAATCAGAGGGAGGCAATTCAACATCATGGCATTTGTGAACTGAAGAAGTGGTTTAAAGAGAGCAACCAGAAGCAATCTACATTCTCCAAATTATGGAGTGTCTGACTGCATGGTTACAACTTAATAAGATGTATTCAGGCAAGAAAATCCTGAAACATGATTGCACACAGTTGCTTAAGATTGTAATTAAGGATTCGCCTTTCCTTTGTTCTCCTTCCCCCAATCCCTAATTCATCTTTTACAAGTTAATCAAAATAAGACTCTTTGCACTGATCCTTAGAGGACAAGGTTCAAGGACAAATTATCTTTCTTTTTTTTTTTTAATCATGAGCTATCATAAAACACCTCTGCTTTATCTTCTTTCAAATTCATTCAGAAATGTAACCATGAAAATTTATCTTTTACCCCTTAATTCAGTAGCTATGACTTCAATGATGAAAATAGAACAGTTAAAAACAGAGAAAGCAAATCTTTGTTTGCAAATAGGATGACATAAAAAAGAATCTACAAGGGGTCATGAGCTTCATGAACTCCAGCTAAGATCCTCAAACTTTTTATTTGCTCTTCAGATTCAAAATAGGGACTAAATAGTCACTTAAAATCATTATAAAGGAAGAACTCTTTCTTATTAATTTTGATTCTGATCCAGATATTACTAATGGAAAAATAAAATAGTCAATTATCACCCAATTAAAAAGCTTTCATGTGTAGCTTCACAGATTATTTCATGACGTTCTTCCTAACAGACGTCTCTCAAGGATGTGCTTTATGTTCCAAGAATCTAGTCCCTCAAGCAAAACCTTTCATTGAACTGTGTGTCAGTGAAAACACTTGAACTTATTTTTACTCTGTTGAAAATAGGATAGATATTTTTGTCTTATTATTTTTCTAAATGCTTATGTTGTCATATCAAAACAAAATGTATGAAACCCTTTGACTTTCATGGGAGTAGAACAGTGACTCCAAGCAAAATATGTGACTAAGCAGACCAATTTAATTTCACTGCACAGGCAGAATGAAATATAAAGAAGCGATTATTCTTAGTCACTTTTGGCACGCTACCATTTTTACTAATATAAACAAATGTATATTTTTTTAATCCAATTTGTTCTTGACTGTCTTGATTGTGGGTTTTTGCCAATGAGTCAGTCCATTCCAACACATCAACTGGATCATTTTGGCAGGAATCCACACCTACAGCGCTGTTGTGTTTCTTTCTCATATATTTTGTAGTGCATTTACTCATCCTGAGAGGTACAGGTGTACCACTTCCAGAGGAAAGTCTACAGTTGGTACAAACAAACCTTGGACCATACTAGACTGTCTCTTAGGTAGGCGCTGTGAAGAGTAACTACAGGCATCAAAACGCATTGGTACTGGCACCATTCCCGTCTTTTGACTTCTGAAACTATCAAGGATGCCTCTTCACATTACAAGTTATGTTGCTGTTCTGTAGACTGGAACCATAGTCAGATTTAGGACCACAAAACCTGAAACTTCATGTCCTGAAACATGCTGTTAAATGCTTCTTAGACAGTGAAGGGTTTGGCAGCCACTGCTTATGGAGGATTTTGACCTGAAATGCAAACCAAATTTGTTTAATGGTTGTATTCAGTCCTCTGAGCCTCTGACTGTCTCTCAATATTAACATTTCTATCTGTACACTTATTATACACATTCTGAAAAAGAGCAGTGTCAGGTAACTGCTACCTGGGTCCTGGTAATTCACTGTGTGGGAAGAAGCAACTTGTATTATGCACTCAGCAATAGCTTGTAGAGTTCCTTTAATATGAAAATGTATTACGCTCAGAGGCAAAATGCTAACTTTTCCTTTTCTTAAAAATTGGTGTGGATATTGGTCTTTCATAAAGCAAGCAGGAGAGCTTTCAGTTTAGTATCTTTTTTAAAGGAAAACATTTCTTAATACCACTGATTTCCCTGTACAGGTATGAACGGCTCTGTATGTTACTCTTAGCCAAGTGCTTCAGCTGTCCAGATATAATACTTACAGTGACTGTAACTCTGATGTGAATGTCTTACCTTCTGTATCACAGGGGAAGTCACTGTCCATTGCTGTGGTTACACTATCTTTGATCCAGTCTAGAAGTGAGCAATGTTTTTCTTCTGTCTTTTTTTCTCATTTCTACAAATAGCAGAAGGTAAAAAAATGAAGCCTATTGAAATTGAAGACACTCACGGCCTTTGACAAGATATTTAACAGAAGGATGTGTCTGCCTTTCTGTGTTCTCACAGTTATGGTTTAATTTACTATTTAGACTTTGAGATTTTTTGAGACAATTACAATGTTGTCTATATTCCAAGAGTGTTTTTCACCCAATGTAGAACCACAGGGGACCTGCCTAATGATAACAAGTTTAACAACCTGTTCTTTAGAATATATTTTGCAGAATAGCTTCCAAAGATATGTCAGCCAGACTGAAATAATAATATGAACTACATTATAGTAAATAATAGTGGTGATTCAATGGGGGAATTTATCAGGTCACTTTGTGTATCCACAACCACCCATTCTGCTTAGGAAGTGTTACCTTATCAATTCAACATTTACCATCATGGCTACATCTGCCTTTCTTTGGCTCCTCTCTATCTTCCCTTGAGTTCCCACAATCTTTCGATGACATATTTGGTGCATATATACTGGCAAATCTCAGTAACTGATATATTTGCAAGAGTGATATTCTTCAAAAGTAAATTAGTTAATCTGAGGCAATGTAACTGTAAAAGTAATAAGAAATCACAGTTGCCTGAGGTAATAAAAGTGAATGCAGTTAAAAATGGAGTTTAAGTTGGTAGGAAGAACAGAGAATAGCAACAAAGGGAATTGTAGGAAAGGAACTTGTAAAGCAACTGTAAATTGAAAATAAGTTTGTTTAATCATAAGGAAGCTGCAAAATTAAAAGATTCTGCTATTGAGGGTAATTTTTAGTCACACACCAGTAAGAACAGCACAAGAATAAATCAATTGAAAAACAAAAACACAGAAAGAATTTTTGAAAATGTCACAGTATGATGGTGGCAAATGGCAGGTAGGCTGTCAGAAGACTGAAAAGAGAAATGGAAAATTTCATTATGGCCACATAGGAATGGGCTATTTTTACAAGCAAGGATAGATGGCTTAAAAAAGCCCTAAGACCAGAATGGAGTCTGTGTGGCCAGGCTCCAAATGCTATTCATCATATTATAAGAGGATGTACCAAGCTGGCCAGCACTGAGATACAATACAGAGTGACAAAGCTGGTAGTGTGATGCAGTGACTGTTCTGCAAAAAGTATGGATTACCAATAGAGGAATTAAAAAAAAAAAAAATCAGTAGCAGACAAATAAAGGTGCTGATAATAAAAGCATTAATATTATTTTAAGACATTAGAATAAAATAAAAATAACAAAAGGAGGGGCTAGGAATAAGAGATAGGAAATGAGATGAGAGGATTAAAAGGAAGGCAGAATCATTAAAAAACCTATTTTTTTTGCCAACTACTTTTATATCCTTGGATCCATACTGACATTGCAATGGGGCTAAGTTGCTAAAGCAACTCTTTATCAGGTGTCATGTAGCAGCTTTTATGAGTATCTCTTGATGAACGTAATCATCCAAATTGTGTTTGAAAAAGCACATGGGTCTCAGATTGATGCTTCATGATGGCAAGATCCTGCTGGTGGAGAAGAAGCATTACTGTCCTTAGAATCAGCACTCCTCTTTTTTTGATATATGCTAAAAAGAAAAAAAAATAGGTTAGATGTGTTTCTGCTAGATATTAAGATAAATTCTGCCAGGCATTCATACTGTGGCACAACTGATGTAATTTTTTCAGAGGAATTGTGATAGAGAATCACAATTTGTCTGATCTTATGAAAAGCTGTACATAAGAAGTCCAATTGACTTCAGGGAGTTTTGCATGGTTCAGGGAAATTGCTACTGCGTAGCATCCATCAGAAAATCTGCAGCTAAGTTACTTGTGAAAAATGCCAATATATACACAATTAAACCAGTAACATCCCATACATAGCAGAATGTCTGTCTTCAAGTCAGACCCTATATTCTGCATCAACTATACAGAATTAATATGAATAACTCTTCCACTGACCTCTAAACCCAAACCAGATTTCAGTGTTCCAGTGTGATTTGTCAAGACAAGCTTGAACACTTGCACAAACAAAATTGGCAATTACAGCTGCAATTTTAGAAGTATTTTCTGAATAAATGGCCTGAATTATGTATACTTCTGCATCATAACTGGTATTCAAGATGCTCATAACCGTCCCTGTGTGAAAACTTTAGCTAAGTAAGCAACTTTTTTATTATTATTTGTTGGTTTTTTACCTGACCACAGCAAAAATTGGACAAGGACTCTCTCTTTCAGAAAAACCCTCCCAAAACTGAAGACATAAACAAGGCAAAAAGTCCACAACAACTGCAAAACACATTTTCAAAATGTGAATTATTATATGCACAAGAAGCACTAAAAGCAAGCAGCACGCTCGTGACCCTTCCTTTTCCCATTCAAACAATCCAACTTTTCAAGTCTGGATGTTAAATGAAATGTTAATCTCCTATACCTGAATATTTATGTAGAAAGAATTCTACACCAGCACATAAGCAGTTGTATAGGAAGCAGTTGGAAATATCTTCTAAGTGAGTTGGAGAAAAAAATGTCACTATCTTCATCATCCTGAGCTGCCCACTCTCAAAATTATTTGGTGTGAGTGCTGAAGGAGATATAATTTCATATGTCAATTTTCCACCCAGCTAATGTATCCATCAAGTTTTTTATTCCTTAAGAATGACAACTTAGACATTACTTTTATACTTAAAATATTAAAAACCTTATAAATTGCTTAATCCTATCCAGCTTCTACCTTTCCTTGGGATAGATTCTGCATTCATTAAAATCATGGGAAAACAATGTTTAGTCAATGAGACAAAAATAGGTTTTAGGAAAAAACTAAGTTATTGTTGGTTTGAAAACTAGCTCAGAATATGAAGCACAATGTTTTGTACCCTTCCTGCAGAAGGTGGTGGAAATCTTTGCAAGCCCCAAATGGTGGAGATGAAGATGCAAGTCCCAAAGCATTATACCAATGGTTGTGTTGCAAGAATAAAGCCAGAGCCTGATCAATGCTTATTTCCTAATACTTCTACCCATGGCTGTATGTATAAGGGAAAAAAAAGAACCAAGGGCAGATGAAAGAAAAGAGCGGTTCTGTGGAACTTTCTTCCTCCCACATTTAGGAGGTTAATAGTGCCCTAGCACCAGGAGTAATTCATTCAATCCCTTCACTCTTTTATCATATTTCCTCCAGTCTGGCCTTTGGAGACATCAGTGCTGGTCACTGGGATGCTGTGCCTAGTCATTCATCAACACTGACCTTGGTGTTACCAGCCCTGCAAGCCTTGCTTTTTCAAAAGTACTTCTTTTGTTTTCCTCTGAGTCACTGAAGTTTGTCACATAGATTTCTGTTGGGAACTTTCCGGGACAAGGGGTTTTTTAGGTCAGTCATGGGACACAGAGCACAAGCACCTTTATCTCAGTGTGAAGTACTACCATACAGATAAACATTAATAATTTACTACACGCATGAGTATAATACACACGAGTCAGCTACTCTAAGGCATCCCATGTCATGAAACTTGTGCTCATCCATAGATATTCATCTTGCTTTGAATTTAACGATCATGACTGATCAAAACAAAATTCAGTAAAACTAGAAGCTCCACGGGATTCCTTGAGAATTCTAGAAATATCTTTTGTGTCTACAGACATGTACTTCTATCAAGCTTCATTGCAAATATACTTAATTGAATAATTCTACTAGACTTCCTCTGAGTAGCTTTTATTTAATTTACTGTGATTATCCTCAAAATAGGGGAAGGCTGATAAGAATGACTTCATGTATGGGATGCAATATACATCCTCTGTCTCAAGGCCAACAAAAGAATAGGTGCCTTTTGAGCAGCAGATGCTTGCAGGAGGATAATATACCCACCAGTTACTCAGCTGCTTCATCTGTCATTTTTATGAAGGCATGTCATGGTTGGACAGAGCAAAATTGCCAGTGAAAAGCAATGTGAGGAAAAAAAGGGAGAGAGAAACAGGTAACTGCCTCTTCCTAAGTGGTGGATGAAATTAATATTTATGGGGGAGGGGGGGAGAGTACACAAGAAAACAAACATAAGAAATAACTTTGCAAAATATATCTTCATACAATATCAGTCATCTCAATAGTGCTAAAATGCTGCAGTTGCTCCACTGCTATTACTAGTTAGTTTAAAAGATAAATTGATGTGGAAATTAGAAAGTAACAGATGTGAAGCAATCTTAAGCGTAAATTCCTTCACACTTCTTATTAACTGTGGTTAAGATTTTAGTCATCAAACATCCTTTAATTCAGACAATAAAAGCAAAGAAAGGAAAATTTAACTGTTCTTCTGTGTTGTAAGCCCACTGAGCTCCATAATTTGCTGAGGATTTGTTTTCTGACATTTTCACCAGAAAAGAGGGGAGTGGGGGAAGGAGTGGAGAAGTATTTCTCCAAAAGCATTCTGACCCACAAAAAGACCCAACTGTATGTGTTGGGAAACATGTCCAAACACTTCTCTATTTAAGTCTTTCTTCTCTTTCAGTAAAGTGTCAGTAGCTCTTTGAATAGCTATTGGCCTTGGCCAAGACCCTAGTGAAAGGCAACAGATGTTGCTAAGATTGTACCCAGGCTATCCTCTATCCTGTTTCATTTCTGAAAGGGAAAAAGAGAGAAAGGGAGAAGAAAACTTGCATTAAATCACTGGACCATTTTGTACTTCAGCAAATCTGTTTGCACATGCTTGACTGACCTCGCCGAAAAGGCTGAGCCTTTTGCATTCAGCCTGAGGTCAGTCCTAATGCTCTGTTCAGTGGTCCACACTCCTTTCACTAGGAGCAGCTGCCTCTGATTGCTAGAACAAATTGAGGTGATTCAGGCCACCAGCAGGGCCACGGTACAAGTGCTTTTCACCAGAAAGGGAGGGAAAGCCTTAGAACAGGACCAACTGGGGCTGCCCACAATAAACCGTAGGATTAATTTGATACAGTCAATATTAAGACATGGTCTTGCTGAAAAGTGGGCCATAGTGACATAAACTACAAGACAGTTGGACTGAAAGAAGAGGGAAGAAAGTGGTGTTCAAACATTTATTAAGTTACACCTAATTATTTAATTGGGGGACATTTAAATGGTAATACTGACAGTTTGGGCTTGGGAATGACTTGCTGTTTAACCCCTGGCAGAATATTCTTGGCATAAATGGGATTCAAGATCAGTGGCGTCATCATCCCCCTCACAACATTGTTTGAAACATTGAATGCAAGTTCTATAAACTATTTCTGTGACCGGTTTAAAGAGAAGAATAATCAACAGCACCATTTCCTACCATATTTATAAAACTGTTTCAGTGGCTGGAAGTGGCTACATAGCTATTATCCAAAGGAAGAAAAAAAAAATGAAACACCAACACCAAAAAAACACAACAACCAAACATAGAGAAAAAAATAAAGCTTTGGTATTTACCTCTTTTCAAATTCTTTCCCATCTATGAAAAGAGAGAATAGCACAGAACAGGCACTAGCAGGGAAAGATGAAGGCAAAACCCTCCTCTTTTCTCTGGTGCAGACAAGCTCCCACATTACTTGCTTCAGTCCCAGCTATCAGATCACAATATTTTCTGCCATGTGAGGGATCAGGCCAGCAGCTTTTTGAGTCTGAGGCCGAACAAAACAATACAGTGCTGCATTAAGGCACGATAGCAAGCACTTACCACTTCAAAAGGAAGCACACTTTGATGCCTCTGAAAGGAAAGCAAAATCTCTACAGATAGATAGGTAATTTTACCAGACTGGTCAAAAAAAATAATGAGTGCTAATGTTAATTCATAAAACTGTGGATTTAAGATCAGGGGAAATTAGGAATTACAGCATTCAGCCTGGCTCTGCATTTAGATGGAATGGCTGGGTGTAACACACGGCCTTTGAAGTAGAGTAATCCAAGAGGTAGCTAAATAAGCTGAAGAAGAAAGAAGAAAGATCCTTCTATTTACTTAATTAGGAAATATAGAACCAGAATTTAAGGAAAAATATATGCAAAAAACCTACCTTTTATCTCAGAAAAATTGAGATGTAGAAAAGTATCCAAATACTATACTAGAATCTGTGATACAGGACTTCACAAAAACAAAAATAAAATAAAAAATATCTTTTAACGATTTGAATTATGGACAAAAAATGGAAGTGCATCTCAATCTTCCCTTATTAGCATTTTATCCTATTACTTGCCATGCTTGTCACATATCAAAATAGAAAAAAAAAAAAAAAACCTACGTGTTCAAAGAAAACTTTTGAAAGAAGACCAGGAGGCATTGTATCTTCAACAGAAAATTCACTTTTTTATTTTCCTTAAAGACATTAAGTAAGTAAATATACATATCATGAAATCTTCATACCACTTCTCAAAACATTCTTTCCTTTAAGGGATTACATATAATGAGCTTCAAATAGCTGCATCTGAAAACTCATTCCCAATTGTAATATGTGGTATCAGCTAGACAAGGGGTGGAATTGTGTCTTTCAGTGCCACTGACAACAAAACCAGCTGAGACATTCCTCTTCTCCTTCCTTCCTACCCTTGGTCCTAGCACTCACTTTGTTCAGCTGGGGTGGCATCACATGTGTGAGTCTACATTGCAAAATAGATCAGTTCAATGATTCAAGTTAAATCAAGCAATAAAACAAAGAGAAATTTTCAATTAATTTTGTTTAATATGTATTGCTTCCCTGATCAACTTCACAGCATGAGTCCATATGTAACTATGCAGAACAAATGGTAGGGATGAGAGGGCAGAAGCCTACAAATTAAACTTACACTTTATGTTTCCTTCAGAAACTTTCCAAAGATTCCTTCTTGGGGAAGCTTAATGTAAAAGGTATTTGATCATATCTGCTGTTTTATTATCTATATTTGATCTCATTCTTCTAGTTGAGTATATGCTCTTCTGGTCTTCTGGTCTTTTTCCAAGCCTCTGCCAAGTCACAGTTTCCTGACGTACGGATATCGAATGAGAAAGGGTAAGGAATTGAACCTTACCAAGGTCTCCAGTGGCAAGTTCTGGAGATGGAAATGGAGCCTTCTGGGATTAATCTGACAAGAAGGATCAGACTCACTTCAGCATGCTTCTGCCTACACTTGCCAGATTTATACAGCATGTAAGCAGGAATGTATGACTGACAGTGTCAAACAGTGCTGAGGAGAAGAGTAGAAAGGGGTATGGGCATTTGCCAGTTTTCAGCCTGATGTGATACAGGCTTTAATAAGATAAGCATCAGGGTATAGAAATGCACTAGATTCATGTTTGACAGAAGCAAATTCTCTTTTGGGCTTCTACAGAGCTTCTTTTTTTTCAGTTCTTCTGATAGCTCATCTATTTTTAAAAATAGTATCAGTTCCCATGCACTCATTTTGAGGGTACAGAACTCAGTATTTGGGTGTGCACATTGTTTTGGTGACATACAAAAGAGTTGTATATATGTGTGTGTGTGTATGTACACTTCAGCAGAATGTAGCCTAAACCCCAAATTCTCAAGCCTCAGAATTTAAGCAGAAAAACTACTAGAGAAAAGAAATTTTAAAGACCTCCTAATTAGAGATAATTCATGGGTGGTTATTATTATGCCATGTTTTAATAAAGGTACTATCCATATCATAGTAGTTGTGCTCCAGGCACTTTCAATACTTAAAGGACCAGGCAAGAACCATACAGATCTGAGTTCCTGTATGTGTGTGCCTCCTAATTGGTAGCACTGACCAAAGGTCTATAAGAGTCTCTGATGAGTACAACATGAAAAGGAAAAAAAACTACAAAGCTTATTGTTGCAGAGATTTTTTACATTCTTAAAGGGTTAGTACTACTTGGGATGGTTAACAAAATACATAATAGAAGCAGGCTATATAACTGATTTAGAATTTCAAGAGCCTTTTGAAAGATTTCTTCTTTTGAGGATATTAAGGAATGAGAGGGGATGATGCACAGTCATGTCATGGATTAAAAACTAATTAGGAGACAGAACACAGAGTAAGAATATATTCCAGCTCACAACCCAGAAGTGAGTGATTGTTTTTACACAGCAGTGCCAGAGCAAACCTTATTTGCACAAAGCTGCACTCTTTGCTCTCCAGTATCCTTATAAATTAAAGAAAAAATAAATCAAAACACTATTTCAAAACTTCCTTCTTTCCTTTTTCACTCTAACTGGTAAAGAGTGATCTTCAACATCCAAAGGATATCATGAATTTTAATTTTGTTCTCGACTAGTTACCTGAGAGAAAGAAGTAAAAAGAAAATTTCGAGATTTGCATAGCATTTCTTTTTCCACCTGAAACAAGCTGATGAAAACTGAAGGAAAGTGTACAGTTCTGAAGTGGCTTCTTTCTCTGCAGAAAACTACACTGGTGGTAGGCAGTTGGCATGGAAGATCACCTGACTAATTTCTTGTTTACATGTGGTACCTACATTTGACATGTTGGCAGTTCCAGGACTGTCAAGAAGACTAGACAGCAGTTCAGAGATTTCACCCACTACAGATCCACGGGAACACTTCAGGACAAATTATGCCCATTTTATCCATTTCTAGGCCTTCATGGCACTCCCTTCAGTAATGGTTATTTGCTAACCAGGACCTCTGGTGCCCATTAGTATATGGCCATGCTGAAGGGATGGGTGATCCTCGTAATGCCACACTGGCTGCAGAGAACTCATTATCTCAGTTTAGTTCACAAGTCTCATTCTGTTTGGTCCTTGAGGCCACAAACTGCAGGTAGTCACCTAATGAAGTTAGGAGCCTAAGGTAAGGAATTCTCTACAAAATAAAAAGCCTTTTACTCCATAGGGATTTGATATCCTGCTTCTTTTTAAAACTGAACAGAACCTGATGAGAGATACAGTGAATATGGACTGAAATGCCGGCAAATTAGGAATGTAATCAAGGATTTAGTATCAACTTCAGGCATGTTTTCACTAACCAGGGACTTCACTCATTCCCGCTTGTGCCGTATCATTTTAGTCTTTTGCCAGTATCTTAAAAGTCTATCAAAAAAAATCCAAATGAAAGACAAACCAGAAAATTATGAAGAGTTTTGATCTTGATTTAGTTTTAAACCCAGAATAAAGAAATGATTTATGTGTGAGAGGATTAGAATATACACAAAATTAGACTGCGCTGTAATCCCCTGATAGAGAAACAAAACATCAGAGAAGTAGAATCAGAACATGGATGCAAAATAGTCTACTGAAAATGCAATAATGGATAACAGAGGTAATGAAGGTTTTAGGAGATGAAAAGGAGCTAAGGATTGGTGGTTTTTTGCATGCAGCATTTATCTTTGAGAAACTCTTGCATGATTGTAAGTGTTAGGGCAGCCCACTGGTTCACTCAACTGATTCCTTGTACAACTGCCAGAAACCTTTCTTCACCCACATCCGCTTGGAGAACTTAGCTTTTTTTGCACACAATACATAAAGTACTATATTTTTGTACATAGAGACATATTGAAGTGCTTCATGATTCGGGGCTGAATCTCTGGTTGCAACCAAAAAATATCAAATGTGGAGGCAGACTATGTGATATGATGAAGTGCCTCTGGAGAGGTGTCCAGGACTCCAAAGCATCTGACACTGGCCACTTTCTTAGATAGTGATTCTGCTCAGGATAGGCTTTGGATCTGAATCAATATCACAAGTCTCATGTAATGATAGCATAAGGTGGTCATAGAACTAGTCACGGTTTTGCAGGAGCACATCTAAGTGTGTATAAGTGTGAACACAGAGTCCCGTCTTCACCTTTCTCGAACAATTCAATGATGTGCTTTTTCACACCAGTTTTACCCAAGATAGAAGATTGTTATCTATTACTGAACAGTTTTAAATGATGTATTGTGAAAGTGGGAAACAGCTAAAGGAAGTGCATGATATTATGGTTAAAATAACTCTTCCTTTATGTAATGCCATACTTTCTCAAAGCACTTTGTGAGCATCATTAATAGAGTATACATTAATATTATTTTTGTGAATTACCCTTAACTATTTCACATGAACAGACAAGAAAAAACAATGCTAATCATTTCCTATAAAACCCTTTTAATGTCTTCACCTTCCTTTTTGATGGGATTAAATCACCAACATCTTAAAATAAAAGCATTTCACTGTTGTTGAATTTAAATATAGTTCTCATTTGGCAGCCAAAATGGTACCCTTACCAGTTCTAAAATTTGACAGTTATGTTTTTTTAATTTTTTTCATTATCCTTCTTCTTTTTCTTATTTATCATATTTTGCAATTTGCCTAATTCATACTCATGGTTCCATATGTATGGTTTTGTATCTATGTGTGTATATGCATGTGTATATCTATATATATTTATATATATAAAAATATGAATAGTTCCTTCACTACTTCACTTTGGCTTTAGTCAGCAAAGCTCTCACTGAAGTAAAAAAAAAATAAATATTAGACATACAGTGAACATATAGTAGGCAGATTTCTCCCCACGACAAAGTGTTTAATAAAGTAATATTCCTCAACTTCTCCAGGCTACATGGACTTGAAAATAAGTCGATGAGTTAAATATTACAAAAAAACCAAGAACAAGCTTCCTTCTATTCCAGAAGTTTTTATTAATATACTAATTTACATTCAGTATATTTTGAATTCCCTCCCTATCTTACGAAGTACCTTATGATACTGCATTTGGTGTTCAAGTA